>VSMD01115117.1:0-90709 GCA_008750895.1 Mirza zaza | reverse complement strand
CAGTCTGGGGACTGGCAGTCTGGGGCACTGGCAGTCTGGGGGACTGGCAGTCTGGGGACTGGCAGTCTGGGGCACTGGCAGTCTGGGGCACTGGCAGTCTGGGGCACTGGCAGTCTGGGGCACTGGCGGTCTGGGGCACTGGCGGTCTGGGGCACTGGCGGTCTGGGGGACTGGCGGTCTGGGGGACTGGCGGTCTGGGGCACTGGCGGTCTGGGGCACTGGCGGTCTGAGGGACTGGCGGTCTGGGGCACTGGCGGTCTGGGGGACTGGCAGTCTGGGGCACTGGCGGTCTGGGGGACTGGCAGTCTGGGGCACTGGCAGTCTGGGGGACTGGCAGTCTTGGGGACTGGCAGTCTGGGGGACTGGCAGTCTTGGGGACTGGCAGTCTGGGGGACTGGCACCGGGGCCGTCGCCGTCTGCTCCGAGTGTGAGCAGCTTGGGTGCAAGGTGAGAAAACTTCCTTGTCTCACCGCCTCCACAGGCGTGTTGGTTCACACTTCGGCGTGTCTGACGCCAGCGTGTTCGTACGATGGATGACGTCTTAGTCCGCCGCAATGCAGTGACAGCACTGCCTCCCACAGCTGCTGGCGGGTCGAGGGGAGAACGCAGGGAAGGAAGGCAGCTCTCGGGCACCTGGCGCGGTGGGAGCTGCCTGCTGCCCCCCGCGCTGCGGAAAGGCTTTGGGAGTTGGCGTGGAAAATTCTGAAAAGGCTCCTCCCCTCCCACTGTCATTCCCATGCCCTTCCTGGAGACGGCAGCGCCAGGTAACAACCTGACTTTATGACCGCAGCTCAGGGACACTGCTCTTCGGACCTGCTGGCTGGCATGACACAATCCTCATTATGGGTGGAGTTGTTGTCCTGTCACCGTGGGCCGGGATCAAAGGCCTGTCCTTGCCTGGAAGCTTCCACACTGATCAATTATGGGAATTGTTTCCATCTTTCCCTGCCTGTCCCCATGGAGGTTTATTACCGAGGAGCAAAGGTGGGTTTGGGCTCAGAGCTGGAGTCCCAGCCCCAGCCCCAGCCCCACGCTGGGGCTCCTGGTGCTGGGCAGGATGCCACAAACAGGCTGTGTGACCTCGTGCCAGTCACTGAAACTCTCTGAGCCTCAGCTCCTTCATGTCTAACTAGGGAAGCGGCATGGCTCTACTGAGAGCCGCTGTGAGAAACGGTTCATTCATTCACTCGACAGATATTACCGAGCCCCGCTGTGTGCACATAGGCTGCGAAGATGCACCAGCGAACAAGGCAGATGAGGCGACTGTCCTCACGTTGCTGACGTGATGATACGGGGGTAACTCTTTAACATAGTCTCAGAGTCCTTGAAGAAAACAGAGCAGAGGGCTGAGCTAACCCCTGAGGGAGGAGGGGCAGGAAGGTTAAGATTACCTAGTCAGGGTGTGGGGGCCTCTCTGAGAAAGTGACACTTCAGTTAATACTCTAGTGATAAGATGAAGGCACTTAGGAGATCTGGTGGGAGGACAGCAGGTGCAAAGGCCCTGAGGCTGCGCGAAGCTCAGAGTGCTTAAAGAGCAGAGGAAGGCTGCTGTGGTGGGACGAGGTGAGCGTAGGCCAGCAGGGAGGGAAAAATGCGCAGAGGTTGGCAGGGGCCAGATCAGGGAGGGCCATGTGGGCGGGTCAGAAAGTGGGCGTCTATCCACAGAGCAAGGGACACACGCCGCTGGATGGATTCAACCAGCAGCATGCCACCGAGTGAGGACTCTGGACGCTGAGCAGAGTGGTGACAGGAAGCCCGACTCAGGAGCAGCAGGGCCCACTGTGAGCACTGCTCCCTCCCTGGGGGATTGGGAGAGCCCAGGTCCCCTACGCAGACCCCCAGGCTTGAGCTCGAGGACTGCCACACCCACTGGGCCTGCCCATCTGTCCCCTCTATCCTGACACCCCAAGCAGTGACTCACAGAATGACACAGTCAACAGCTGATGCTCTTAGGTTAAATTTATGCAGACCGTGTGTTATTAAAAATCCAGGGAGCGTGTATTTTGAGCACGGGGGATGCCAAAGTATAGCTGCTTTATTTAAGGAATTACTGGGCTAGTGTGAACAGATGTTTATCTGAGCTTTTGCTCCTGGTAGGGGAGACGAGGTGCTTGCAGCACGGCAGCTAGCAACAGGGGCTCCTCCGTCTGTTTCCACGTGATGGGCCCCGAAATGTCGCCCCCCACCTCGGGCCTCACAGCAGAGCAGATTCAGGAGACCTGGCTCAGAAGAGCTTTGGGTGGGGGTGGTGTCTGAGGCCGCAGGGCCTCAGCAGCCACTGAACTGGGCACATCCATGTCCTCGGTGCACGCCTGCAGCCGGTCCCTCTGCGAGGTAGGCCAGGGGCCTGGAGTCCAAATCCTCTGCTCGAACCTGGCTCTGTCTCCCCTGTGTAACCTTGTGCTAGCGCACTGGTCCACGCGGCCGTCTTACAAGACAGGGACAGGGACGCCTGCCTTGCCAGCTGCCGGGAGGCTGGCGGTGCAGATGCTGGCGGCATCGGACTGGCAGCAGATCTGCTCCTGCCAGGGGCCACCCTGGTCCCCATGGGGCCGCGGCCTCCAGAGCTTGACTGCCTGTGGCCAGTGGCCAGACCCGAACCAGAAGGAGGGGGGAGGTCACGCTTAGAGAGTCCGGACAGGCCCAGCTCACAGACGGCACGCAGGCCTGGGGCCAGGCTGAGCCTGGGGGCCGGGGCTGCAGTCCCCTCTGACCTTCTCCCCCAGCCTCGGCCAGCAGCACTCTCCACGCTATGGTCTGCTTGGGCACCCTTTCGTTCCTTCAGTCACTCTCTCATTCATTCATTCATTCATTCATTCATTCATTCATTCACTCGCGTTCAGCAACTGTCCTTGGACCATTTCACAGGCCTGGTTCAAGGCTTTGCCGAGGTGCCTGAGGCCGGGGCGTCCAGCCTGGAGGCGGTTTGCCCTGGGCTGGGCTGGCCGGAGCCGTTCTCCGACAGCGGCTCAGGGTGGCCAGGGGCGGTTAGAGGAGCTTGATTCCAGAGCCCCTCCCCGGGGACCAGCTCAGGGGAGGGCCGGAGACTGGACACACAGGAATCTGGAGGGAGGCGGCTCCCCGGCCCTGACCGAGGTGGGCTAAGCAAGGCTGCTCCGGAGCTAACTTCTCCGGCCACGCAGTCTTCCAGGGAGGGAGGAGCACTCAGCCTCTTGTTACATACAGTGAAGAGCGCTTCAGCTGGGACACTCAGCTCAGGGACTTTGGGGTCAGAAAGAAAGACCAGGGTGAAATCTCTCAGCTCAGCCTCTGGGCTACTGTGGTTATTGCTCTTCCGAGCTGCCCTTTGCTCGGGTCACACCTACATCATTTGCAAAGACATCTCCCAGCAGTGCCCCCGCAGTCCCTCTGCCCGTGCCCCCTTCCTCAGACGCGCCTGGCTTCCTGCCCGCCTCCCTCACGGAGCCCCTCGCAGTCCCCTGGTCTGACCAGCCTGGCTGGAGGGGCCGCGCCCACACCGCTGACTCACTTCCCTCGCCCCACGCAGCGCCCTGGCGGGTCACGCAGCAGGCTCGTGCCTAGTGCCTGCCACAATGAACACTCCTTAGGGCAGCCGCCTGCTCCCTCTGAGTGGGGGAGGACAGTGGTTGGTGGCCCGTCTTCCTCCCCATGGGACACACCTACCCTTCAGCTTTGGTGGGGAGGGATGAGAAAAGGCGATTCACGCTATGGAATGTTCTGAGATCAGCACCATTCCTAGCCCCGTTTAGCAGGTAGGGAAATGAGGCTCAGATAAGTAAAGAACTTGTCTGAGGTCACACAGCAGTGGCAGAGCGGGATGCACATGCCAGCTGGCTGACGCTGAAGCTCCGGCTGCATTCTCCTGGGGGCAGTGACAAGAGGTAGCAAGATGACTGGGATACACAGCAAACCGGCTACAGCAGAGACTTTAGGAGAGCACAATTTCACTTCCATCTTTCTGCCACTCTGGCACTGTTTGAATTATTTTAAAGATGTAATCGCTATCTTTTGTATTGACAGTTTTTTGAAGAGAGATGTAAAAGACACAGCGGCCCAGGGCTTGCTGTGTGAAGTCGCCCCCATTGGTCTCTGTCCCCAGGCTGGGTGACAGGGTGGCTTTCTTCTTCCCTCCCCGGCCCCCATCTGGTGAGGACAGGGCCAGTGTTGCCGGGAAACCCTGGCAGTAGTGGAGGTGGAGGCAGATGGGTGGGCGCAGGCCTTTTCAAGGCAGCTGCGGGAGCGGGGGCCTGCTCCTGGGGTCTTTTCAAGAGCCGCGGCGACAAAGAACGAGGGACCGAGACGGCCCCTTTCTTTGCTTTCTTCCCCTACACCTGCTTGGCCACCTGTTCCTCCAATGGCTCCCCGCCTCTCTCCTTTTCTTCCTGCCGGCTCCACTGGTCCTCCGCTCTGCCAGGCCTCTTCCTGCTCCCTGCTGAGGCCCTCGGGTGACGGGCAACACTTCAGGGCCCTCCAGACCGGACTCTGCTCTCCTTCCTCCCATGTCCTCTGCACAGCTTGGCGTCGGGTCTGTGCCCAGAAGTGCCCTTCTCGCCTGTCTTTGCTTGTCACTCTGCTCACACCGCCCCTTAAGAAGGAGCTCTTCGAAACGTGGGTTCATGTAGCCCCTAAGAGAATTTTGAAAACTCCATCTGACATGCAAACATTCTCGGTTGGCATCTGAATATTTTTTCATAAATGTAAATAGTTGCAAAGGGTGAGATTTCCAGCGTGCTGTATACCGAGCATGTGCCTTAAATATAAAATCTCCTCAAAACCCTCCGAGCTGCGGATTCTGCTCATTCATTCGCCTGAAAACCCCACCACGCACACCAAACAGCACAGCCCCCACTCCCCCACCCCCCACCCCCCGCCACGCAGCCAGGTCGGGCTGCATTTCAGGCAGAAAGCTGCCGAGTTCGTCTCCCAGTTGCAAACGTGCTAATGTGCATTTCTGTGTCAACTTCTCTTCTGAACTGTTCCTAAGCCTAAGACGGAGAAGTCATTGGGTGGAGAAGTCCTGGGTGGAGCAAGGCTCAGGGCCTCCTGTGTTTCCTGCGCCTGCCTGGGGACGTTCCTCCCCACCCAGACCTTTCCACTTGCCTCCCCTCTAGAGCCCTAGAAAGTTTTATTCTTTTAAAGTTTTTATTGTAAAATGTAACACAGAGAGAGAAGGCCCATCATGTGTGCTAAAGCATCCATGAAAACTGAAATGTGTAGCTCAATAATTTGTCAAAAAGCAAACACCCAGATGAAGAAAGAGAACCATTTCTAGCTCCCCCAAAGCCCCTCTTGGGCCACTCCTAATCACTCCCCCCTCCCTCCTTCGAATGTAATCACCACCCTGAATTTTCTGATAGTCATTTCTTGCTTTCCTTTCAGTTTTGTCACTTTCACATGCCTGGTTTTGAACACAGGACAGATAAACGAAGTTGTGTAGAGTGTATTCTTTTGTGCCTGGCTTCCTTCTCAGGACATTGTGCTTGTGAGTCACCCAGGCTGGTGTGTGCAGCAATACCTGTTTTTTCTCATGTTCCATTGTCTGAGCATCTCCCAATTTATTGGTCCATTCAACTATGGATGGATATTTGGGCTGTTTTCAGTCTGGGGCTATTTTGAATAAAAACGCTATGGACATTCACCAACAGGTCTCTAGGTTCACATACGTGAGCATGGCTGTTGGGTGTAAACCTAGGAGAGGAATTGCGGATCATGGGGATAGAAGTATGTTTAGCTATCATTGATACTGCCAAATAGTTTCCCAAGTGGCTGTACTCCCTTTGCACTTCCACCAGCAGTGTGTGGGTTCCTGTTGCTCCACATCCTTGTTAGCTCTTCGTATTGTCAAAATTTTAAGTTTTAACCAATCTGGTTGGGGTGCTGTGATTATCTCGTTGTAAACTTACTTTTCATTTTCCTGATTATTGATGAAATTCAGCACCTTGTAGTACACTGGTTGGCCATTGGAATATTCTTGTTGTGAAGTATGTGGTTTTTGCCCATTTTTATAACGAGTTGTTAGTCTTTTTCATATCAATTTGTAGTTGTGTTTATTCTGGGGAAAAAGTAAGTTGTCAGTTATATGTGTACAAAATATCTTTTCCCGCTCTGTAACCTGCCTTTTTGTCTCTTACTGATACCTTTTGAGAAAAAGAATTTTAAATTGTAATGTAGTTGGTTTTATCAACGCTTTTCTTTATGGTCAGCATTTTCTGTGTCATGTTAAAGAATGTGTTCACCACTCTGAGGGCATGAAGATATTCTCTTATGGAACTTGCTAGAAGTTTTATGTTTTGCCTTTAACATTTGAGTCTATGATTTCCCTGACATTGATCATGTGCATGGTGTGAGGTAGGGATCAAGTTTAATTTTTTTTTCTATAGAGATGTCCAACTGACCCAGCACTCGTCATTGAAAAGCTTATCTTTTCCCCACTGCGTGGCAGGGTCATACGTGTCACAAAACATGTCCATTTACATCTGGCTTCTTTCTCCTACCCCAGTGGTCTGTTTGCCTCTCCTGCACCAGCACCACACTGTCTCATTGCCATACCTGTAGCATAGGTGTAGATAATCCAGCACAGCAAATCCTTCCTTTTCAAAAACATGGCTATCTGCTATCAATTGTGTGTCTACATAATTTTTTTTAAAGTAGAATCTGTTTGCCAAGTTTGCCACACACATACACAGACCTGTTAGGATTTTGACTAGGGTTGTCTGTATTGAATCTATAAATCAACTTGCAGAGAATTGACTTCTTTAACATATTGAGTCATCCAATCCATGAATATGATATATCCCTTCACTTATTTTAGCCTCTTTGGATTCCTCTTCATGATGTTTTATAGTACTCTGGGTATTTTTTAGGCGAGCCAATTTTTAAAAAACTATTAAGGGAGTGATAGTACAGGCAACATTTGGATATGTCACCAAGACAGCCACCATCAAGCAATATTTCCAGAATGTTTTCTTTGTACGCACAGCTAGCCTAGTATCAAAAGGACTTCAAGCTGCACCTGTGTCTGGGCCCTGTCCCAACCCCTCATCCCCGGCCCACTCAGGGGCGGGCCAGAGCTTGGGCCTAGTGAGCAGGTACTGAAGCGGAGCCTACCTGTCACAGGATCGTCCTGCAGTGTTCAGCTCGTTGCTGGAAAACTGACAACCCAGTCCATGTCCACATGTGCAGGACAGGCCCGGCCGTGTTTCAGATCTCTGCATAGAGCTATTTTTGAAAGTAGTTTATTGAATTGTCTCCCATTAGAAAAGTTTTATACATACTCGTTATACAATATTTAGAAATTGCCAACAGGTAGAAGAAAGTGGAAAAAATCACCCATATTCTTATTACTCAGTGATCATTCCTGGTCATAGTCTGCTGCATTACCTTTCATCTTGTTTCTATACACATTTTATATTTGTTTATTTTGTTTTCACAAGTTTGAAATCAGTCTGAGTTTAGAGTTCTGTGTTCAGCCTTTCTCACTCAACATTACAACACAAGCCGTCTCCCCATGACTCTAAACTCTTTGGAAACATCATAGCTGGGAGCTCTGTGGTTCCATCGATGGCTCGCCTGTTCGTTAAGCCATTATCACTATATGCTGGGAAGTGTTTGTCACTTTACGCTGGTGTACATAGTGTTCGGTGAATGTCTCTGGCCATTAATTAGCTTTGTTCCTATCTATTTGGGATTCCGTCCTCAGGATAGGTTCCTGGAAGTATATTCCAGACTCAAAGATTATGCACAGAAGCCCACGAAGGGTTTAACAGCAGGAGTTAGAACCTGCAACTGCGGCTGCTTACGGGGCACGTGTTTCCTAAGGACTTAATACAGTCAGACATTCGTGCAAATGTTTCAGCCTAACTCCGTCAACCCTCACAAACCTCTCAGCTTGTTTCTGTTATTGGCCTCATTCTACAGATACAGAACCTGGGGCACAGCAAGGTCTCACGAGCAGCCCAGGGTCACACCAGTGAGTGTCCGAGCTGGGATTCAAACCCAGGCCCTCCGGCTCTGGTGCCCTGCCTTACACGCAGGTGGAGGGGGGATCGGGTTGGCTCCTGGAGACACTCACACCTCCTCTCGTGGGCTCCTGCCTTTTGACCCAAAGAGCCTCTTCCTTCTGCAGGGGAGGAGTCAGAGAGCTGGAGGAGACCACTGAGGAGTGCCCGGGCCCGGCCTGAGTCCACCGCGTTCCAGCTGTGTGGCCCAGGGCCAGCCCTTCACCTCTCTGAGCTTCTCCATCAGTGAAATGGGCAAGGGGGTCCCGTGGAGATGAAAAGAGCCCGTGAAAGGGAAATGGCTCTGTGAGCTGGAAAGTGCCAGGGTCATTTCCACGGTGGTCTGTCCACCCAGACTTTCCGTGCTGGGCAGGAGGACGCCTCCCTCCAGGTGCCCCCGCCCTGGCTGGCCCAGGATGGCAGTGCTTGCCGCCTCACCTTAACTGGCCGATTCTCTCGGAACAGCACCCTGACCCAGCTGGGTGTGATGGCCGGTGCCTGCTGGTGGCTCAGCAGGAGTGGTCCCCGTGGTCCCCAGGATCTGACACTGGGTCTGGCACAGAACAGATGCTCCCTAGGACTTCGCCCAGCCGGGGCCCCGGTGAGGCACAGCAAGCGGGCTTGGCAGGGGGCCAGAACCTGTTTATACTCCTGATGGCACTGGTGGCCCTCATTTATAGAGTTACCTTGTGTCCCACGTGATGAGTCCCCATTGCTTTGAGACATTACAGTAAAGCCACTTCCCCAATCCACACGGCAAGTAAGGAAAGTCAGGATTTGAACCAGGTTCTTGTGACCAAATCCAGGACTTCCAACCCAGCCCTGTGCATCCAGCCTCAGGAATGTGATTCCCACAGCCTCAGCGTCACGGTCCCACGCGAATGCCGTCTGCTCCCACGGCAGCACGGCAGCCGTGAGTTTTTCGCGCTGCTTTATAGACGAGGACGCTGAGGCCGCCCAAGGGCCCTCCATGGATAAATGCAGCAGCCCCGGCTGTCCTGGGCTTGGCGAGGCCCCATCAGTGCCCAAGGCCGCCTGCCTCCCAGCACAGACTTCTCCTCAAGGTGGGCATGAATGATGAAGGACACACCTGTGAGCATGCGCCGGCCTGCAGCGGGTGGCTCCAGCACGGGCCAGGGCAGCTCCCTGGGTCTCTAAATAAACCAGGAGCATGGGCCCTTGGTGCAGAGAGCAGACGGGGTCCCAGCCTTCTCCTCCTGGGTTAGTAACGCCGGTTCCCTGATACGAAGGGCCTGGGCTCTACACCAGGCCCCGGGGCAACAAAAGCCAACACCTGGCCTCGCCTATTCTGCCCAGAACCTGCAAGATGGATCCTGCCACCTCCTCATTTTCCAGGGGAAGAAACGGAGGCTCAGTGAAGCAGACCGCTTGCCGGAGGCCGCACGGTTTTGAGCCCAAGCCAGCCTGGCCCTGGAGCCCAAGTTGTGCCCTGCCGCACTTTCTGGGGCCCACTGGGTGGCATCCTCCCGGGTCCCCAGGTGTCCCACCAAGGTCTGCCTTTGCTGTCCTTCCTTTCCAGCCCCACCAGGCTCCCAGGACACCCGGAGAGATGCAGCGAGTCTCGCCTTATGCCACAGATGTGCCTGGAGAAAAATGTGCCGTATGCCGGATCGTGCTGTGACCATGCGGGATGCTGAGCACAGGCAGCCCCAGTCCGCACCTCTCCTTCTCGCGCTCCCTCTCCCTCCATTCCCACGCTAGGTGGTGGTGTGCTCATTCCACAGATGAACAGCCTGTGGCTCGGCATGGGGACAAGGCATGCTCAAGGTCCCCCAGCTGCGCAGTAGCAGGCTGGATGTGTCCCCAAGTCAGGGGCCCAAGCTGGACCTGCCCTCCGCAGCACTCCCTGCCACAGCCAGAGGAAGCCCCGAGCCTGTTCCCCTGGGATCCCGCCTGAGCCCTGAGTGGCACGTGAGGACCAGCCTCCTAGACAAACAGGGTGTGGTTCAGGAGGACACACCTGTCCCTGCCTTGACTCCTTCCCAACTCGGAATCCCCCTCTCAGGTCCCTGCCACAGCCCACAAGTCCCAGTCCCTCGGGGACTCCCCTGATGCTTTGGGCCAGTTTGGCCCCAGCCCAGGGCAGCTGAGATGCTCTGAAAGACCACAAGGCAGCAGAGGCATCTAAGGGTCCAAGGCCCAGTGTGGCAGCATCGGGCCCCTGGCTGGCACAACCAGTCCCCTGCTCAGGTTCCCAACCACCTTGCCACTCCTGAGACAGGAAGACACTAGACACTGCAGTGTTCAGGGCCAAGAGAGGCAACTTCCCCCATTGGGCCCACCCTGTGTCCTTACTCTGTTTCTTTCCTCTAGGGGAAATGTGCTTCTACCCCAGCAACTGACCCCAGGAATAACAATAATTAGTAATTAATAATAATGGTGGCTTACTTTTACTGAGCACTTTCTATGTGCCAGGCACTGTTCTAAGCACTTGGCATGTATTGTCTCATTTAATCCTCAAAACAATCCTATAAAGCTAGTACTATTCTTATCCCATTTCATATATGATGGATGTGAGGCACAGAGAAGTTGAGTAACATGCTCAAGGTCACACGGCTAGATAAGAGGGAAGCCAGACAATGGACCCAGACAGTGGTTAAGAGCCTGACCTCTTAATCAGTACCCCATAACCTGTGGGTGAACCCAACCCCTGCCTCTGGGTTCATCCATCCATTCATGCATTCATTAAGCATTTATTGAGCACGTACTCTTTGCCAAGCACTTTCCATGCATCCGTCATCTCATTGCAAGTTTATATCGCCTATGAGGTAGGTATGATTGTCATCCCCATTTTTCAAATGAGGCGGATGTTCAGAGAGGATAAGTCAGTCCACGAAGACACACGCCAGCAAGTCGTTCAGCAGAGCTGGAGGAGGCAAGTGCTCGGCCTTGAGAAGGTGGCCTGGGGCCCAAACATATTGGACCTGGTGTGTGCAGCCAGGACATGTGGGCTCTGCCCTGCCCACGGTGGCCCCTCCACCCGGCAGAGGAGGCAGCGTGGCCTCAGTGGGCTGAAGTGACCACCCAGAGTCGCCCAGCCAGAAGGTGGTGGAAGCAGGACTCCAACCCAGCCTGTTTGGCCCCACCTGGAGCCCTCTGCAGGGGAAGGGGCTGCAGGCAGCTTGTGGCATGCGGGTGAGTACAGGGAAGGTGACAGGGAGGAACACAAAGCCTTCCCAGGCGCAGGCACACTGACTGTTCCTGAGGAGCCCATCGCCTCCTCCACAGGCCCTGGGAAATACAGACTCCACCGGCTCCATTTCGTGAATGCAGAAACGGAGGCCCAGAGAGGACACATGTCCTTCTGAGGTCACCCAGTTAGTAAGTTGCCGAGCTAGGATTTGGGCCTGGGTTCTTAAGGCCCCACAATCCATTATTCCAGTTTTTATGTAAAAGTCCCTGTCCCCTTGGGTGGGTCCCCCACAGCTCCAGGAAGTGGCAGAGACTCCTAGGTCAGAGTGTGCTGGGTTCTAGTTCTGGTCCTGCCACTCTCGGCTGTGTGGTCTTGGGCAAGTGGCTTCACCTCTCTGAGCCTCCCAGCATGCACTGTAGAATGTAGGTGATAACAGCTGCCACCTTGCAGCAGGAGGTGAGGCTCAAATGAGACAAATACAAGGGTCTGAGAAGCAGCTCCACAATCCTTAACTTCCTTTCCTGCTAATAGGGTTGTTATGAGGATCAAATAAACGAGAGCCTGGTATGGTCAGTCAAACTGTTCTCTGCCTGTGTGCCTGTGGCCAAGCTACTTACACTGTTTGCCCATCTATAAAATGGGCAGGTTGACAGTACTACCTTCTAGGGTTAACGCATATATTGCAAGGTTTAGAAGCCACCTGGCACTCAATAAACCTTAGCTATTATTGTGTCATAATTATCATTGTCCTTGCACAGTGAATGCAAGTTATTGGGATCACAAATTGATTTCAGTTCAGCCCCTGCCTCAGGCTTCTGTTCCGTGCTCATGTCATGTGTTTCTGAGCATCTAAGCAATGTCCCTGTGTTATAAGAAAGTTGAGTTCGGGGCATCCATGACCCCACCTCTAGCAGGGCTGCCTCTCTTGGATGTCAGGAAAATGTCAGCCCTTGGCATTTTCAGATGGCTGGCATGGGACCCATCCCTCTGAACACTGTTGTTATGTTTGAGGGAAAATTCAGGAAGAAGTTATGTCCACTGAGCCTTCCTGTGTACCATAAACGAGCTCCTTTGGAGCCAGCTCCAGGACCAAGTGTGTGTCTGCAAGCACCATGGGATGAGCCTTCTTTCCTTTTTTGCCCTGGCTGCCAGGTGTACCTGCCAGACTCTGTACCACCTACAAGTGTCTCGCTCATTGAGGGTAGTGCAGCATGAGCACGGGTTTTGAAGCCTGAGAAATTCAGACATCTGGCTCCTCTGCTCACTATTGTGCCACCTCAAACAATTGGCTTCATCACTCTGAGCCTGTTTCCTCCTCTGCAAAAAGAGAGAACTGAGAACCCTCTGGGTTCTGCCTCCTCCTGGCTAGCGAACTCAGCACCTCCTTTCTGTCTCTGAGCTTCACTTTCCTCTCCTGCGAAATGGGAGTTGTGTTGATGACCACGCTGCCGGATTGCGATGAGGACCACTCAAAGGGCGCAGCCTGGTGCCCGCTATGTGGTTGGCAGTTTGTAACCAGCAGCTGAAAAATAATGCTTTCATGGGTTTGGAAATCTAAGGTTTTATAGGTAGGTTTCGCAGAAAAGCAGAGCCTTCCTGTAACAATTTTAAAACCAAGCTTTGTGGTTCGATTCCAACTCGATACTCAGCTCTTGCATTGTGGGGAGGAGGCTGAGCAAACACCCTGGAAGATGGGATCATTTCAGCCAGGTGTCCACAGTGGGCATACGCCCTCCTGCCCGCCCCTCCCCCGCCGGCTCTGTGTGCTGCTTTTACAAGGTGCACCTGACTGCCTGCCATTGCACGGGGCAGGGCCTGCTGGGGCATGCCCCGAGGGAGCAATGCCAGGAAGCCCAGCCGGGACACACCCACTACCCACTGCCCTGGGAGGCTCTGCTGACACTGCATAATCGAGAAAGGCAGCCCCACCCAGGGCCCCTGCAACCCACGTGCGGGCGGGTACTGGTGCCAAAGGAGGGTGGCAAGGTCCACCCAGGGCCCCTGCAACCCACGTGCGGGCGGGTACTGGTGCCAAAGGAGGGTGGCAAGGTCCGTGCATTCTGGATGTGGTTGGTGGGGATGTGCGGTGTGTGTTATGGGGTGGGGAGAAGCCAAGTCCACGAGCAGCTATGACCGGAGGCTGCTGCCCAGGTCTAAGGATGCCCCCACCCCCCCTGTCCCACAGGCCCCGTGGAACCCATTGGTGTCTGAGACCCCACCCATTCCCCTCCAACCCCAGTGCCCTCCTCTCCTGGAGCCTGGGCAGAGCTGTCTTCTCTAACTTTGAGGGGACACTGTTTATGTCTCCCCCTCCATACCACTATTGATCATACCAGGGTCTATTGCTATCATCAACCCAAACTCGTTCCTTCACCACTTCCTTCCTCTTCCTTCTTCCCTCTCTCTCTTCTTTTCTTCCTCCCTTCCTTCTTTCCCTACCTTCCTCCTTCTTTCCTGTGTTTCTCCCAGCTCAGAGCAATGCATGTCTGCAGTCAATTTATTGGAGTGTGTATTGAGTACCTGTGCATGCCAGCCCTGTTCTGGGCACTGGGGTTTCACAGTGAGCGCAGCCTGCGTCCTGCCGACAGGAGCTTGCCACCTGGCCGGGGGGAGGAGGGAAGGGTAGCAACCACATCACCCACCTGGAGGGTGTAATTGAGGCACAGAACAGGTGCAGGGGGACCTGGGAGGGTGAGCAACTACTGTAGATGCTCAAATTTAGGGCAATCCAAATTAGGGTTAGGGCAATCCCTGTTCTCCCCATGAGAGGATGCACAATAAAATTGAAAAATATAAACTTTAAGAGGTGAAGATGAAATAGTCTACCTGTAAGATTTGTTTTAGACATACATTTAAAATTGCTTTTATATAAAATATTAATTTGGAAAAATCGCTTTTGTCCACTTTTTAATTTCAAGAAACTATTTGATTCAAATTCTTTTTCATGTGGCTTTGACACTAGCGTCACCATCACGGGTGGGGTGGGTAGCTTTTTACCGGAGCACGCCCTATTCACAGAGCTCTCTGTGCTAAAACCCAGCCGGCTGAAATCTATGTGACACAACCACTGCACCTGTGACTGCACCGCAGATGCCATCTACAGACGTCACATCGGGAGCGTGGGGGCTTCACGGGCCACAGGTGTGCACAACATGGCCACTTAGCGGGGCTCTGAAAGTGACCTTTCAAAGGCCTCTTGACAACAGCCCCTCACCCTGCAGTCTCAAAGTCCCCTTTGCTGCACATCGCTTTATCCGAGTGAAACTCCCTTGCTCCTTTGACAGAACGCCGGCCCCATCCTCCACGTGCATCCCGGACTCTCAAGGATGGAAGGTTGTCGCGCTCATGTGCTTTTCCCTAACAGAACTTTGGGGTTAAAATTAACTAACTGAGAGAGCACCTGTAGTATGAGAAGTTAGTAACTCGGCTACAAGGCACGCTTACGTTCAGATATATGGTAAGTCAGGCAGCGTGGGAATAGAGCTTTCCCAGAGCTCTATTGGCGGCTCTCCCTTTTAGCCACATAGCTCCAGGCTAGCTTTGCCCCTTACCGGCAGGAGGTTTGAGCACCTTTCTTCCACTCCCTGAGTCTCCACCATCCCTCTTCACTATCTGTGAAGTGGAGATAATAACACCTATTTCAGACGATCTCAAGGGATACAAGAGCATAGGAAGTAGAAAAAAAAAAAAAGCTGGTCTGGAATTTTGGAATTAGGTCTTCTTGGGCAAGTCATTTGCACCTCCTGGACCTCAGTGTTCCAGTCTGTAAAACGGAGTCCCGGGGAGGGCGTGGACTAGCAGCCTCACTGCCACTGAGTGTGGTCCAGGCATTTGAACAGGAGAGGTGCTCAGAAAACACCTGCGCGGTGAATGAATGAATGAATGAATGAATGAGGAATGCCCATCACTCCCTCTGCCAGGAGCACTCTCCCCACCCCTTCCCATGGCCTCCCCTTCTTGTCCATCAGATGGCACTTGCATGACCCCAACTGACTCCCCCTAAGCCCCCCAAACAATGTCACCCCTCACTCTCCATCTTGTTTTATTTTCTTCCTGGCTTTGATCCCCATATTGTGTGATCTTAATTGCTTGTTATTTCTGTCTTCACCACTAGCATGACATCTCCAGGAGAGTGGGAACTTGTCAGTGTCTAGCAGGCCCAGCGCAGTGCCTGGCACATAGGATGTGCTCAGTTGGTATTTTAATGAATGAGCGAATTAACGAACATGGGTTCCTTCCTTCCCGTCTTGATCTTTGGACACCACCTGGGTTTCCCTTGGCCTAGTGGGTGGAAAAGACTCCACCCGACCCCGGCACCCTGGCTATACGGTCTCCCAGCCCTGTGTACTGTGCCAGGCGCCCTTCTGTCCCGTGTCCGTCCCCGCCCCCACCCCAGCCCACCCCAGCCCTCCTCCAGAAGCTCGGCCGGGAGGACTTGGCCCGCTGGGAAGAGGGCCTGGCACACAGTAGGCCTTCTCTAAGTCTTGGAATAAATGAACGAAAGGCCGGCAGGCCGCCACGCCTGGCACCCCGAGGGCACCCGGCCGCGCTGCGCGCCTACCCGGCCCGGGCGCGGGAGCGGCGAGGGCGGGAAGCTCGGCTGTGCCTCTCCCGCCACCCGGTGCAAACTTTCAAAAGATGCGGCGGCCGGCCCGGCCCCTGCACGGTTGGAGGCGGCGGAGGGCGGGGGCGGGGGCGGAGCCGGCGGGCCGGGCCGGTAGCTCCGCCTCCTCCTCCCGCAGACGCCACCGCCTCCCTGCCGGCGCCCACCCCGGCTGCCGCCCGCCGGCTCGCCCGTGCAGCGGCGATGCCCCGAGCCCCGACCCCGGCCCCGGTCCCCGGCCCGCCGCGTAATTAGCCTCCGCGCGCCCGGAGCGCGCCGCCGCCAACGCCGCGCCCGACGCAGCGATGGGCAACACGGTGCACAGGACCCTGCCAGGTATGCCGGGGAGCCTGCCCGGGAGGCGGGCGCTGGGCTTCTCCTCTCCTCCGGGGGACCTGCTGGGTGACTCCTGCAGAGCCGCCCCACGCCCCTTGGAGCCCGCGGTGCACGGCGGGCTGGAGTCTCAGGTGCCTCCTGGACCTCTGCTCCGCGCGCGCCCGCGCTGGGCTTTGCGCTCCGGGAGGGCGGGTCCCGCGTCCTGGTTACCTTGGGGACCCCCGTCCTCGTTCTCTCGGCTTTGACCAGATGCGCGAAAGGGCCGCTGGGGCGATGCCGGGCGCCCCTCGCCTTTGTTACAGCCCGAGGGCGCTCATGAGTGAGTCCGGGGTGACCCAGGGGGCGCCTGGAGCCGGGCTCGCCCGGGCTTCCGACGGCCAGAAGCCGCCGGTTGTGCCGAGATTGCAGCTACCGAGAGTGGGGGATGCTCGCAGGGGTACCCCGGTTTCCAGCCTCCCTGCACCCCCACGGCACGTGCTGCCTTGCCTTGGCTGCGTTCCCACGCTCTCCCAGGCTGCGCCCCCCTCTGGTGTCCGCTCAACCTGGGGGCTCTTTAGCCCCCGCGGGGCCGCTGCAGCAGAGTGCATCGCCCCCTAGCTGAAGCCACCCCAGAATTTCTGAGACCAGAGTGAGGGGATCCGGAGGTGGGAGGAGGCCTTACTGAAAAATACCTGGTAATCTGGGAGCAGACAGCACACATGGAGGGTCAGTGACGGACACTTTGCATACCCCAGCTTGGTCTGCAAAGAAGCTTCACACTGAAGATGCATTTCCCAATTTTACAAATGGAGAAATTGAGGCTCAGAGAAGGGGAAATGACTCACTCAAGGTCACACAGCTAGCAGTGGCAAAATCCGGATTGGGACCCTTATCTGTCTGTCTGCCCTTCCCTCACTACCCCACGTCTTTAGAAGTATTTTGGCCTAAGGCTGGGCCTTTGTAGCATCATTAGTGCAAAAGGTGAGAAGGGTGTGTGTGTGTGTGTATGTGTGTGTGTGTGTGTGTTTATAGCACAAAGGTTCAGCTCAGTGGGGAGCGAGTCCACTGTGGGGCAGATGCAGTGTGAGGCTTTAGAAGAGGGACATGTCACCCCATCGCTGCTCTAACACCATCACATAGCTCTGCCATCTAGACATTACACGTGGTTATCAAAAAATAATTGTTTCTTTCCCTGGGGGGTTGACATGGGAGTTGCCGAGCCCAGATTCCTGAGGCCTGCTATGGAAGAGGGGCCAGCTCCTGCTTTATAAGCCTCTGGGCAACTTCAGGGCAGCTGCACTCAAACCTTCACATTCCCAGAGAAGTCACGAGCAGGGAGTCACCAACTGGCCTGTGGCAGAGGTGGGATTTGAACCCAGGTCTGCTTACTGGAGGGTGGACTCTACCTCCTGTGGACGTGGCTATTACCCTGGTGGGGGAGAACCTCCCCACCAGTTAGGAGGTGTCCAAGGGTGTTGGCAAATATGGCAGCAGATGTTCTCTGAGCCACAAAGACACTGGGCTGAGGCCCCTTTGTTCAGTTTCTTAATTAAGAAATGTTTATGCTGTTTTAGTAAAAAAGCCATTCTGCCACGTATGGGTCAGCCTTGGGGTGGATAGAGGGACAGACACACGCTAGGCAGGCTAAATATAGCTGCAGATTTATGTAGTCTTCATTCCTTTCAGCCCTCGCTCTGTGGACTGGGCCACCCTAGGCTGGGAGCCAGGGGTTAAGGTTGGTTCCCCACTGCAGTGTCTAAGTACGGGAAATTCAAACTCTCCTCTGAGGCCTGAAGCTCGCATTGAGTTTGGAGATGGGCACAGAACTGGAATTCCCGAGCCACATCAGGTGGCAGGGACCAAGAATATGAAGGACTGTTTATTATTTTGTGACTTGCCTATAATCAGCTTCTTGCACACACTGTGACATTTTTACACCTCTGTGCTCAGCATGTGGCGATCCCCATGCCCAGAATATCTTTTCTTGTCTAGTCCATCTTTCAAAATCCAGCTCAGTTGTCACTTCCTGCAGGAAGCCTTCCCTGACCACCCACGGCCTCGTCCTTTGCTCTGCTACCTGGATACCTCCGTAAGCCCCTGCTTGTTCATCCACACATCGCATTGGCTTTGCCCGTCTCCATGACTCTCCTCAGGGTGCCCTGAGGACAGAGCCCATGTCTCGATCATCTTGGATCCCTGGTTGCCCATCCCAGAGCCTGATGTCTGGCAGGGGCTCAAAAAAATGTTGCCTGAATCGTAGATGGAAAGAACACTCGGCACAGTCTTGCCCTGTAGAATCCTTGTGCTTTCATCCTCAGGAAAAGGACACATGCGTGGGGTTCGTTCTGTGGGACTTGAAATAGAGAGCTGGCATTTGCCGAGCACCTGGATTCCATGCCAGGCTTCCTGCATATGTGGCTTCCTTTACACGCCAAGCACGCTTCTCCTTAAGCTCCTGTGCCTGCTGATCCCTCTGCCTGGAACATTCTTCCCTGGACCTCCCTGTGGCTCCCGACAGCCTCCTTCTGGTCACTGCTCCAGTGGGGTCCTGCCACTGTCCTGGCCTCAGCCCTCCCCACCTTTCCCTGCTTTGTGTTTCTCCTTAGCATGCATCACTGCCTGACAGGCTGTGTGCGTAGTCAGCTGGTGCTCGACTGGCTCCTCCAGTAGGTTTTGTCTGTTTCCTTCGCTGCTATATGTTCAGCACCTAGAGCAGTGGCTAGTTCATAGTAAATGTTCAGTAAATATATGTTGGATGAATGAATGAATTTAATTCTCCCAACAGCCCTTCAATGTAGGGAGTATCTCCATTTTATGATGAGAAACCAAGGATCAGAGGTATTAGCTTGTCCCAGCCCACATGGCTCATCCAGTTGGCAGAACCAAGATTAAAATCCAGGTTTATTTAGCTCCAAAGTCCTGCATTCTTTCTCTGACATGCAGTATCCTCCCAGCCTGCGGCTTAGATAACATTTATTGGGTTCCCCATTGTGCACATGGCATGTCATCGGGTACAATAAGGAAATGCCACTCTTTCTGATGGGTTCAGGAAGCCTGTAGCAGCTCTTGCAAAGTGCATCGGCATGTTCAGACAAATGCCCTTTAAACAGAAGCGCGTAGGGGTCAGCATAGGACCTCGCATCTGCTAAGCTCCTGCTGTGTGCTCACCTATTCTCTTTCCAGTTGCAAATCAATCCTGCAGAGTAAGGTGCCATTCTCCTCCACGGTACAGATGAGGAGACTGAGGCACAGAGAGGCTAAGACACTTGGCACACAGGTGGCCAGTGGCAGAGCTCGGATTCCCAATGCCACATGGTCCTTCCCTCTCGACTCCATTAGCCTTAATCTGGCTTTTGTCAGGGGGAAAAAGTGTGAGCAGGTGGGAATAGGAGAGGGCAACATTCCGGGAGGGGGAAGGGACTCTTGCACTTCTTCTCCCACCAGCACGTTCCAGCCCTTCCCTCCGCGCCTCTGCGGCTCCCCGAGTTCTGGTTGGAGAGAGGCTAAATTCAAACTGCAGGTTGGGTTTAATCATTAAGTTGGCCCACGTTCGACCAGGCCAACGGCTTTTTAGCGTTAGCTCGATAACCCGGCACTTTGGAGTGAGGAAAGCCTGTTGACCCTGCTCTGTTCCAAGCCCCGGCCAAGGGCTTTACCCACAGAATCTATTTGAAATCCTCATGAGCGCCATCGAGAGGGGCTGTTTATTCCCATTTGACAGGGCAGCAGGTGGAGGCCAAGGCAGGTAAAGGACGGACGCATACCCAGTGTAAGGGGAGAGCCAGACGTCCTGACCTGGACGAACAGTCTGCAGATGCTGGGCCCGTCGGGGAAGCACCTGCGCCTGCCCTAGACAGGCGGGCATGCTCCCCTGTAGAGCTCCTGGCTCTGTCGGACCCGGGGAAGGAGCCCTGTGGGTGCAGGGCCTGCGTGGGCAGTCGCGCCACTCCCTGATGCTCCCTGGATCTGGACTTTCTCCACTCTTGGGAAGGCAGTGAGCTTTGTCACTCTCCTTCCAGCTGCACGCATGGCCCTGCATGTGATACTCCCCTTTCTCCTACTTCGCCCAGTCCCTATTCAAAGTTGAGTTGGGCTTTCCTTGCCTGTCTTGTCCTATCTGCCTCCCTCCCACCAGGTGGCTAAGAATCCTTTAGAACCTGTGCTGAGCCTGTTGAAGTGACAGTATTTCCTCCAACAGCCCCAACACCTCCATGGCTGTCAGCACATGGCCAGGGGCCTGAGTAGCCAAGGCTCCTTGGTGGTGGCCTGCAGGGGTGCCGCAGCGGGATGGTGGGGGTGGAGCGGTCTTACCCACCAGTGGAAGGGAGAAGCGGGAGCGGGGTTTGCCAGTCTGCAGGAATAGCAAAGTTGCTCGAGGTGAATTCGGAGGCAGAAGGAACAAGGGCCTTCCTCTGTTTTTAACCTCTTCCTATTGCCACCTCTGCCCCCTTTTCTGTCTCTCTCCCCTGGCTGTCAGAGCAAGGGAAGGCTTCCTGGAGGAGGTGACATCTGAAGGAAAGTCCAACTGACATTCAGGTGGAGGTCAGCCTACCCTACCCAAATGTCACCTCCTTCTGCCTACTTTTAGGGTTTTCTGTGGCTTGCTCACCGTGTGCCACACACCCAGGCTGGGGTGACTCTGGGGTCTGCCCTGCTCTGCATTTTCCAGAGTGTGCACCTTCATTGATTTGTTGGGCACCGTCGTGGGGGTGCAGCCATGAACCATGAACGTGAGGCACAGCTGCTGCTGCCCTCGTGGAGCTGGCCCCAGTGGAAGGGGCCAACATGTTCGAACAGAACGGGACAGCTAGTTGGTTTCCTCACTGGAGAGCACAAGGAACTACTCCCTGTCCCTCAGGGAGAGAAGGGTCCCAGCCCAAGGCCCAGAACAAGGCCTGGCCACCAGACCAAGTACGGTGCTCACGACTAGGCGGTGGCTCATACCTGTAATCCTAGCACTCTGAGAGCCGCAGGCGGGAGGATCGCTTGAGCTCAGTAGTTCGAGACCAGCCTGAGCAAGAGCATGACCCTGTATCTACCAAAAATAGAAAAAATTAGCCGGGCGTGGAGGTGTGCACCGGTAGTCCCAGCTACTTGGGAGTCTGCTGCCCCATCCTCATCCTGAGCCCCCGAGCCTCCACCCTTCTCACAGCTCAAGGCTCGCTTGAGCCCAGGAGTTAGAGGCTGACACCATGGCACTCAGGTGAACAGAGCGAGACTCTGTCTCAAAAAAAAAAAAAAATTCTTGATGGCATAGAATAGGATAAAATAAAATGTTGGGTGCATCATGTAGGAAGAATATTTTGCTTCATAAGCATTTGTCTCAGTTTTGGGTGCGTGCGTGTGTGTGTGTGTGTGTGTGTGTGTGTGTGTGTCACCTATAAAATGTATTTCTCTCCCTGGCTTGCAGCCAGACAGGCTGAGAGTTGGGAGGCCATGGGCCCACAGCAGTGGAGGGCTGGGGCTAGGGTGCAGAACTCAGATCTTAGAGTCAGGCTGCCTGGATTCAAACCTCAGCTCAGTCGGTTCCTGCTGGCATGACCTCTTCATGCCTCAGTTTCCTTACCACGAAACAGGGAGGTTAGGGGTAGCTCCTTCACATTTGGTGGTGGTGAGAATAGAGGTGAGCATCTGGCACACGCCTGGGGTGGTAACCATGGTGGTTATTGTTGCTGCCATGGGAAGAGAGGCCTCAGGCCTGCCCCTGGAGTCCCAGTACTGGGCTGGCTGGCAGGTGCCCTTCACTCCTTGCCTTGAAAGCCCTGCCCCTGGTGACCACAAGCCTTGAATCAAGGGGCTGCATCGGGGCACCCTGTTGGTGTGTGCTGACAGCAGTTTCCAGGGTTCTTTGGGCTCTGTCCTGGACACCTGGTTGCTAATGAGAAGAATCTGCCTGGCAGGTTGCACTTACAGTTTCCATGTGTTCACCAAACCTCCAGGCCAGGCTCTGTGCTGGGCCAGGAAACACAGCCTGGGTTTGGGGACTCAAATTCCAGTGGGAGAGACCAACAAGGACACAGTGTTTACAGTAAGTGGTGGAGGGAGAGCTCGGGGTGTTGTTGGAGCCCAGAGAAGGAGGCAAGGAAGGCTTCCTGGAGGAAAAAAAAAGAGACATATGCTAGGAGAGAAGGAAATGGGAAAGGCTGTTGGACGCCTCAGGCTTGATGTGCCTGCAGGGAGGGAGGGCACATGTGTGGGGAGCTGCAGAGTTCTGGGGGTCCCAGTGCAAGTGGGGGTGGCATGTGGGGTCACAGTGATGGGAGAGCCCAGCGGCAGGGGTGGGGCTGGGGGCGGGAGGGGGTGGTGGGCCAGGCCGCAGTCAGAGGACCTGCATTTCTCCGTGGCCACACTCCCCGCCGGGATACTGCGCGGCGCTGCCAGCAGGGGCGTAGCATTTCCCCCGGCTGGACTGCAAGGCCGCGGAACAGGCTGTTTAATCTTCCCCACAGAGAGGAGTCAGCTCTGTCCCTCCTTTGGACTAAAGAGCTTTCTGTACCCATGGTGCTCTCTGAGCGCTTAAAATAGAAGCCTAGAAGCCAGGTGTGTGGTTAGAGCCCAAAGCAGAGCGGGAGGGGCAGGACGCAAGGTCGCAGCCCTACAGGTGGCGAGTGTTCACTGCGCCTGGCACGCTCGCCCCACGCCGGCCCTTTATGTTTCACCCCATTGAAACCCCGAAACCGGCAGGGCCAGGCTTCGAGAGGTCATCTCCTCATGTTGCAGAGGAGGAAACTGAGGCTCAGAGGGGTGACGAGACCTGCCTAGGGTCGGGCAGCCAGGAAGTGGCAGTGTGGCATGGATCCCAGGCCAGAGGGGCTCTGAGCCCCTTCCCGTCCGCTGTGGGGCATCTTGGGGCGCCCCTGGCTCATGTGCTGCTGCCCCCCGTCCTCATCCTGAGCCCCTGAGCCCCTGAGCCTCCACCCTTCTCGCAAGTCACCCTCTTTGCCCTCCGGAAATGAATTACTTCTACCAGCGCCGCCAAAATGAAGCTGCACGTGGAAGAGCTCTGTCCCCCGTCCCCAGCCCCCCTCGCCCGAGGCCCGTGGACTCTAGCTGAAATGTGGCCTCTGGGCAACTCAGGGTGAACTTGAGCTCTGTACCCCTACCTCCTGCCGGACTGGGACTCAGGTGTCTGCCCGGTAGGTGCCGGCCCAGCCAGCCCCTGTTGGCATGCCAGCGTTGATCGTTTTGAGGGGTGTTGGCCCGGGTCTTTGGCTCCTGACTTGGAAGAATCACAAGCAGGGCCAGCATGATGGAGCGATGACAGGCACTTAGCATTTCCACAAGCAGTTTCTACTGCAGGCTTTCGGTGTAGAAGGCGGAAGTGCGGTTCCTGAGGGGAAGCGCGTCTGTCTCCCAGAGTGGAGAAGACCCTGCGTTCACCACGCTTCTGCTTTTATGTCTGCACCTTACAGTGTGCTGAACGGTGGGGAGAATAGTCATTTTCCTGGGAAAAGGGTGGAGAGTTCTTAGAGCTAAGGGCCCTCTGCAATTTTATCCTTATAGGGTAACCTCCAGGGGTTGCCATGGCATTTGTAAACTGTCATGGCGCTGGTGGGTGTGGTTTTTACTATGCTAATATATGTTAATGGAGGAAAGGTGACCTTTGGACATACCTCCTAGTCTCTACCCATGCTCCTGGCCGGGAAATTCCCTAACCTCGAGTTCTTGCTGTTGTAGGTTCGGTTCTGAATGTTCACTGGCCTCCCCTTATTTCCCCCGCCACATGCTTTTCCTGTGGTTAGTGCTGCCAACCTGCACTGTCCCTACCAGCCATACACCACAGCACTCCAGACGTCTTCCCCTGCACACACACACACAAACACACACACACACACCCGCAGTCAGCCAGCAAGGGCACCGGCCAGGATGAGAGCCTTTGTCATCCTGGCCCGAGTCTTCCCTGCAGGTGAGGAGCGTCCTGTGCCCATACCGTGCCATTGTCGTGAGCAGAGTTTGCTGGGGTCCTGCCTTCCTGGGGCTGCCCCTCATTAGCTAGACTGGACCTCTCTAAGCCTTAGTTTCCTCTTCGACAGAAAGGGGACAATGATGTGACCTCCCAGGCACGCAAAGCTTCTGGCAGATACCGAGTGCTCACGCGTAGCACCTGTTGTGATTATGTATTCACTAGGTGAAGGAGCCCCTGCTCCACGCTGGGCCCAGGATTGATGCTCCCAAGGGAGACAGGCACAGAAGAATAATAATAACCACTAACTTGTATCATGCAGCCCGTCTGCACCAGACACTGTCCTAAGCAGGTACATGCATTTAACTCTCAGGACAAAGCCCTATCAGATAGCTACTGTTATTAATGCCTTGTAACTGTTGAGAGAACAGAAGCACAGAGAGGGAAAGTAACTTGCCCAAGGGCACACAGCTCAAGTTGTCCAACATGATTATGGCTAGAGGGAAGGAATGTTGGTGTGGAAGAGAAGACTGCAGGGTAAGGTAGGGGGCATTTCCCATTTGCACTAGAAGCTTTCATAGTATTTAACAGGAATCAGTGAGCATTTAGAAATACTGGAAGATTAATTTTTAGTTGCTCACCTAGTTCTTTGGCTGTGTGTCTCACATCCTACCTCTAGGCGGCAGGGTGGGGCACCCTCAGCCTGGAGTTCACCACTGGCGACCCAGCTGGTATTCCTCCAGGTCTGGTGTGCGGATCTCCACCCCCCTGCCACGGTAGGCCAGGGAAGGCTGATGTCCTGAGGGCTCTCTGGACAGCTAACTGAAGGGCATGTCATCCCCAAGAGAGCAAAGACTCCCCAGCAACATAGCCTGGGGACTGCTGGGGCCTGAGAGCCACCTGCAGACCTAACGGGGCAGGGCATGACCAGTGCGAATGCAGACGTGACCAGTGTGTAGACATCACATGAAGCAGATTGCAGTTCAGTCAAAGGAAGAACTTTCTAACTGTGGTAGCTGTCAGGGAGTGGAAAGCAGGGAGGAAGGCCTGTTCCTGGAGTGGCACTGGAGTCTAGCCCAGCTGAGACTTGACATGCTATTGCAGAGATACTGGGAGTACACAGTGGATCCTGGATGCATTATCTGGAAGGTACCTTTGACCCTAAGGTCTTCCGGGGAACGCATTCCAGCACCCATCTGCTGAGCTTCTGCGAAGCCCTTCACACCTTTCACTTGGAACGTCCTCCTGCTAGTCCTGCATGGTGGTGGCGGGGGTGGCCCCATTTTATAGATCAGGACACTGAGGCACAGAACAGTGAAGCCACCTGCCTCAGCCTGGGTCTCATCCTTCCTGCTGACCTTCCAGCCTCAGCACGTTTTCAGACTTAGTGGCAGGTGTTTCTGAGCGGGGTTTGGGACAGCCATCCTTAGACAGCAGGCCCAGCTCACCCTGACCCCCTCTTTCATTCTCTTACCAAACTCGGGGCAGCCCTAGAGCTGGTCTCCTGCCTCCCTAGTGGAGGAAAGTCGGTTAATGAGTAAGCCATCCGGGGAATCGGGCGGGGCGGAGGTGTCCCAGGCGGTATTGGTGCTCGGCAGAATGCCCACAGCTATTTAAAAGCATATTTTGTTTATATCTTCAACATTACACACCGTTTATATCACAGTGATGTCCCTTGGGTATGTGTTTCTTTGTTTTTGCCGCCAGGATGATGGATTTATGAGGTGGGTGGGCACACGTGTGTCCAGTATCTGCACAGCCGGGTCCGCGTGGTGACTTTCCACTACAGACAGGCAGACCTTCGCTTCCCAGAAGAGCTTCCCTTCCCTCAAGGTTAGGGGCATCCAAGGGCAGAAGAAGGCAGAGTGGAATTTCCATGTCTCTGGGGAACGGCCCAGAACTGCGTCCCTGCAGACAGGTCACCCAGGCTCTGTTCCCAGGACCAGAGAGAGCTGGGAATCGCTGCGTCCCGCCTCCCATTTGGCGGATCACACAGCAGTTACAGCCTGGGCCTTTGGCTGGGATCTCAAGAGAGGTGGTGGAAAGAGGATGGATTTTGGAGGCAGTCCAGGCTTTGAGTCTCACTCCCACCATCTCTAAGCTGTGTGACCCTGGGCAAGTCACTTTCCCTCTCTGTGCCATTTCCTCATCTTTAGCTGGGGGATAATGACGGTCCCTCCCTCCCCCATGGGGTGTCGATGAGGAATACACTGGAGGCGCCGTGAGAAAGCTAAGCCCAGCGCAAGGTGGGGACTCCACAAGTGGCCGTGGCCTTTCCTCCTTGGAGGCAGAAGTCTGTTCTCCGGAAATCGATCTGTGCGAGAGGTCCACTTTAAATCTCCGCAGCGTCACGCCTCTCAGGTCCCCGTGAGGGAAGTGACTGCTGGCTGGCTAGGGAGGTGACCTGCATGATGGCCAAAGCACGCGTGGTCTTTGGATTCAGATCTGAGTCGAGTCCGGACCTCCCCCTTGACCCGCACGGTGATCTCGGGCCAGCCTTTCGCCGTCTGGGCTCGATGTGCCGTCTGTAGAGTAGGCTCGGGGCGACAGGGAAGCCCCGGCGAGCCCCGACCGCCAGATCGTCAGGGCTTGGGGCGCGAAGGACAAGAGTTTGCCTTTCCCAGCGCGGATCCCTCTACCTCTCGGGCGGCATCCTCAGTCCACACGCACCTGCCCTCCCGGCGTGTGGCAGGGGCGTGGCAGGGTGGGCGGCGGGGAGGGGAGGGAAGGCCGCATCTCCGGGGAGGGCTGCCACGTGGGACATGCGTGGGAGCCACTTCTGGGGCCTCAGAGCCAGACGTGGCAGGGAGGAACAGATATTGCCGGCCTGCTGTGTGCCAGGCACTGTGCTCTACTCCTTCCCTGCAGGGACGACACTTAAACTTTGTGCACAGCATCTTCTTCCCAGCCGCGGGAACCAGGCTGGTGTGGTTCAAAGGCCACCTCCTGGCTGTGGGCCGCGTCCCCAACCTCTGGGAGCCTCCGTCCTCACTGGCAGTGCGTCCAGTAGCAGTCACCTCCTCCAGTGCTGTTGGGAGGGCCACAGGAGGGCCCCTCGAGGTCTCCTGGGTGGGGCCATCTCCCCCAGGAGGTCAGCCTCTCCAGTCAGGCCCCACCCCCAATTCTTTTTCATTCCTTGGGGATTCAGCACTGGGGCTCCATCCTGCCCCCAGCCCTGTCATCAGTCACCACTTCCTTTTTTAGATGCTTTGCTTATTGTTCAGCCCAAGTTCCGCCAAACTGTGGCCTTTGAGCAGCTCAAAACAAGCTGATTGATGACGTCTACTGCCACCCCTCCCCCACCCCCATGTGGCTTCCTTCCTGAGACCCTGCCCGGCACTGCTCACCCTCCGTGCCAGAAGGTGGCTTAAGCCACTCGTGTTAGATATAGTCTAGCTTTTTCTTTCCTGCAGGTCAGGATGGGCCAGCACACATCTTGCCCAGCTGCTGGGCTCGTGAAGAACATTTCCTCCGCTCCAGGAGCCAGAACAGCACTGCCTGGGGGGGAGCTCCCCGGCCAGTGGATCTCTTGTTCCACAAAGTTTCCACGCTTCGGGGCCTGCGGGTGCTCACCTGCGGGTGCTCACCTGCGGCTGAGGTTGGGAGCAGCCAGGCTTGTGGGCACCCAGGCGGGGCAGTGGCTGTCCTCAAGGCAGAGAGGAGGAACGGCAGGCTTGGCAGACTCGGCCAGCCGAGCAGCGGGCAGCTGCCAGGGGCTGCCAGGAGGAGGAGCAGGCACGAGGGGTGGGACTGTGTTGGCAGTTGGAAGAGACATTCAAATCCTGGGCTGCTCGTCTCACTCCTGCTATGCTGGGCCATTTTGACAGGGAAGAAAGGAAGGCCCAGGGTGTGAATGTCATTCTTCAGAGAGGTCGATCCACGGGGGCTTCTTCCCTGCCCAGAGCCTTCTTGAGGACTTCAGCCTCCTCTACATGGCCTTTAAGACCCTTTGCGATACAGCCCCTGACTCCCTCTCCACCCTCCCCTCACCCTTCTGCCCTGCACTCGCCAGGACACTTAGCTTATTCATGCTCCCAGGCCTTTGCTGGTGCTGTTCCCTCCGCCTGAAACACACTTCCCATCCTTTACACCCTTCCAGCCCCGCTTCCTCCGTCTGCAGAGTGGCTCCCCTGCAAAGCTGTCCCCAGGCCCCAGCCCTCACGCCAGCCACCCTGGGCAGTCATGGGTCTGTCCACTCCAGGGGGCAGGGACGGTGTGTGGCCCGTCAGGGCGTGGTCCCCTGCAGCAGCGAGGGCCCTAGCACAGAGTGATGCCCTGCAAGCGTCAGATGGAGGAGGAAGTGGTGCACTTGAGAAGGAATGAGGGCACATCCTCCCACCCCTCGCTGTAGTGAGCCCTCACCCTGGGAGCCAGCGCCTCTGACGTTGGAGTTTCCTGGGTCCCTTTATCAAGAAGAGACCTCAGTCAAGGGGCCCAACACAGGGTTGGAGCCAGCATGGAAATCCCAGCTCTGGCTGAGCATGCTTGGGGGACGGGGTGTCCGATGACCTCACCCTGGGACTCTCGCATCAGGGCCCACTCAAGCTAAGAGGGCTGCCACTTAGGCCTGGGTGGGATGGGCTTTTCTCCCTCCAGGCAGCATCCTGTGACCTCCAGCTCGGGGTGTCCTTGCAGCGGCTGATGGGTTTTGTTTGCAAAGCAAAGTAGGGGGGAGCAGGGTGGTGGTTTCCATCCTGGGTGGCCGACCAGGCTTCTGAAACAGAACAAAGTCCCAGTAAGCTGGCTTCTGTCTCCTGGGTGCCTGTCACTGCCCCATTTGGCAGAGGTGAGGAAGGGTTGGTTATGTTTTTCCTAGTCCATTTTTAAACCCGCCAATGGAAAAGGCACACTCTGTTGCCAAAGGAGACCAATAGCCTCTCCCCTCTTGGTGTGGCGGGAAGCCTTGCCACATACCAGCCTCGCCTTTCCTCTCTCTAAAGCAACACGCACACACACACACACACACACACCATGTTGCTTCCTACTGCCAAGAGTGTTCGTTCGCAATTTGGACTTGGGCAAATGTCACTTGAACCAGAGAGTTCTCGCTGAAGGTCCACAATCCAAGGATGAGTGTTATAAGAATTTAGGGTGCCCCTGAACTTTGACCGTCAATTGTCTGCATGGGTCGTGGGTGTCTTTCTGGGGAGAAAGACCTCTGCAGCTTTTTTGCTCTTAACAAAGTCCGCGGCCACCTATCCCAATCCAAAGGTTACACCAGCTGTGTTGAAGAAGAGGGGGTGGAAGAAAGGACCTGAGCCTGGTCCTCTGAGACCCTCAGTTTCCCCATCTGGAAAATAAAGATGGTAAAACCTACTGTGCAGGGTTGTCCTGAAGATTAAACCAAATTAAAAAAAAGGCATGTGCCCAGCACATAGTAGGGGCTTGGTAAAAAACTCCAGTGAAACCCTCTGGTTCAAAGTAGGGGTAGAGTAGAACATTCTCCCAGTTGGCGATCGCTATGCTGGTGGAGAGGAATCCGCTGAGTGCCGACCCGCGGGACGCGGCATCTCGGGGCCAGAGCAGTGGAGCTGTTGCTTCCTGCCCCTGGCGGTCACTGCCATTTCCTTGGACTCCTTTTAGATCAAAGGAAGGGCCAGGCTGGGGACATGAGTGAGGATCATTCAGGGGGCGGCACAGAGTGCATTTGGGCTGTCGCCGGGATTACTTAAAAATAGGCCTCTGTCCTTGGACATCAAGCGAAGCCGCCCCAGGGTTTTCAAGAGGTTTTTCCTAGCCTAGGTCACGAGCCCTCCATGGGACAAACATTTCGGAATATATTTCCCCAGCTGCCACAGGTAGGTGTCTGTGACCCAGAAACAAACCTTTCCTAGCCAAAGGAACTAAAGGAAATGGTTAAAGGAAGAGATCAGAGTGTTTAATGAGCACCTACTGTATGCCACGCACTGTCTGATGAGTTGTCTTGTGTCATCATCAACAATCTTGCAGGGTGAGATGACTTTTACTAGCTTTCCAGGTCTAGTAGGGGGAGGGGGAAACAGAGAATTAAGCGTGAATCCCAGGATCACACAGCCAATAAATGACAAAACCAGACTTCAAACCCAGGTCTGACACCAAGCCCGTGCTCTTTTTAACCTCCTATCAAATTGTGATGTAGAAGTAAAAAATATGGTGTGATCTCCAGACCCATCTTTTTAGCCATTTTACCATACTCTCTTTGCCGTTGGGGATGGATGAAGGGCTGGGTCATAGACCCCTGACGTAGGCGGAGACCCCAGGTGGAGGTGAGGGACTTCCCCAGTGGTCAAACTTGATGTTGCCCCTGGGGAAGAGAATGGCCGTTTATTGTGCACCTACTATGTTCCTGGATGTCTGCTGGGATCGTTCTGTGCTCTCATCGCCTACCAGCAGCCTGAGACGGGGTCTAAGGTGACACCATTTACAGATGGCAGAACTACAGCGCTGGGAGCCGCAGTGACTTGCTCAAAGGCCCTCAGACTAATCTGGAGCAAAGCACAGGCTTCCAAACCAGGGCCTGTGAAAGAAACCACAGAGCCGCCCAGCAAGGGAGTGGTCCAGAAAGCTGGGCAGTGGCCCTCGTCCCCAACTCTCCATAGCTGCCACCCCCAAAGTCTCTGCCCACACAGTTAGAGTGGGGGCATTGCTTCCTTGTCTTTCACGAGAGGCCAGGGGGTTGGTCCCTGCTGTGGTTTGGGGGCCTCTTCCCGGTAGAAGGTTTGTTGTTTTACCTGTGACGGGGTGTCCATTTGAATCTGGTCCCGGTGCCGGCAGCGGAGTGAGGACTTCCGTGCTGGCAGACTGAGCCGTGATCACCAGGAGAAGAACATGGGGGACATTTGGGCACTCGATGGAATATTCTACAGCCCTGAACCAAGCACAGTGCCGGCAGGGGAGCGATGCAGGGAGACGATTTTTATGTAGCGAGCTAGAGAAGAAAAGGCAGGGTGCCAAATTGGGCGTGCACTCTGACAGCAAGAGAGGTAGAAAAGCGCTTAGTACTACTTAGTACTAGTCAGGCCTTCGCACTGCCTGTGGGGGGAAGTGAAGGGAAAGTGCAGGTTGGGGCCAGACAGCCAGGTTGGCATCTCAGCGCTGCGCCTTGCAGCTGCGGGCGTGTCCCTGCCGCCCGGAGCCTTGCTTTTCTCATGGAACATGGAGACGGATCCTGTAGGTGGAGATTGGTTTTGAGAATTAGCTGCGATCACATAGCTAAAATACTGGAAAACACCAGCGCTTTCCAGGGCGTGGCGTGGGGAGGGCACAACCAGCGGTTCTCACGTGGGATCAGGACTGGAACTACAGATGCGGCAGGGCACGGATTTTCTCCTCTTTCCCAAACGTTCTGCACCGTGGCCGTTGTTTTTATTGCAGCAACTCAAATGATACGAAGTTCAGGGTTCCCGTCAACATCTCCAGACTAGGATGATCCGCAAAGCCCTTTGACGCCACCTCCACTACTCTCTGTTCCTTGGAGGAACCACTTTCTCTGAGCCGAGCTCAAAGCAGATGTTGGAACAATTTGGAGATTGCTTATTGTTCTTTTATTTTAAGCATCTTCCATTTGTGTAAATAACACAACTTCTCAGAAACTTTTTCACTGTGGTTTTCTTTATCTCACATCAGGGCTCTGGCCTCTGAGGGGGGGAAGATTGAGTGTTTATCCCTCATTCCCTGAAGGAAGTCAAATCATATAATCAAGATTAAACAAATATGTAAACTTAGCTGGTTACTTGGCTGCATTTTATCCTAACATATAGCTGGCTTTGCAGGAAACGTCCCCTTATAGTAACAAGGCAGTATTTCTCCCCGCTCCAGCGCGCCTCGAAACCGCCAGAGCCCTCTTAGGGAACATCTGCTGAGGATTCCCGAGCCATTCTGCAGAGACTCTCTGATTGAGAGACGCGGTTGGGAAACACAACAGCGATGGGATGGGGAGGGAAAAATAAATAAGGGCGGCCGTGGATGTTGGCGCTCGGAAGGGCTTTTGATCTGTGGCCATATTTAACGTCTCCTGGAGGATTCGCCAGCTGGAGGGGCCTTGGCCTGCTGGGCGCTGGCGGAAGCTGTGGCCGGAGTTGAGTGCTGTGTGCAAGGCCACAGTGTGCGCGGGAACACAGGCTGCTGCTGTCCCCAGCCGCCTCTGCTGATGGTTTATACCTCAGTGGCGTTCCCCCACGCCCAACCCCCAACGTGGGATTTGTCCTTTTGAACCAGCTCTGCAGCCGGCCCTTCCTTTATCCTCGGGGCTCTGGAGGTGGCCTGCAGCCTGGCTCTGCCTCCTTGCAGGCCCTGCCCTAAAAGGCCTGGCCCGGCCCTGCTGTGCTGGAAGCCCTATCTAGCTCCCTCTGGCCTATGCCATGCCGTCTGAGCCCCGTGGGTTGGCCTTCGGGGCCTCCCCGTCCGGTTCTTCTCACGTTGGCAGCACCCTCGTCCCTCACCCCTGCAAGACAGGAGCTGCCCAGCTTCCCACGCCCTGTCCATGCCTGTCACACCGTAACACTTCACCCGCCCACGGACTCCAGCTTCCCCTAGCGTTCCCCTCTCCCCTCCACCCTGCAGACCTGGCTCGGTGGCATCACCACTACTCCAGGCCCTGGCTGGGTCTGGGGTTCCTCCAGGCCCTTGCAGCCCCCAGTGCTGTTGCGTGAGGTGGTCTTTACCATGCCTCTTGTCATTGTGTGTTCAGCTGCGTGTCTGACATAGAGAAGCTCAGATCTCCATGAGGGCAGGATGTGTGTGATCTGCAGAAAGGGTGAGTGAATGAATGAATGAGCATCACGGTGAGCATTTTGTCTGCTGGCCTCCTGTGCCAGTCCAGTGCCCAGCAGGCCTGCCAGGGCTCCATGGAGTCAAGAGGCAGCCTCTTGCCTCCCTCTCCTACATCAGGGGCCTGTGGCCCAGCCCTTCTATCCACCTGTGTTAGTTCCTAAAAGGCAGAGGGACTATGGTAAAGTGGTTAAAAAAACAGATCTGGGGATCACACAAACCAGGTTTTAATCCCAGCACTGTCCTTAGCTAAACCAGCTGTGTGACTTTGGGCAAGTGACTCGACCTCTCTGAAATGCCATTTCTTCATCCATGATGGGATGGATAACAGTAGTCTTTACCTCATAGGGATATTGTAAGGATTGAATGAGGAAATGCGTGGCAAACAACCAGCCCAGAGTAAGCGTCTGAATGTGTGGTTATTCTACCAGTCAGGACATTGTGTTGGCAAGTATCAAACCCCCAACTCAAGCCTCCACCTCAATTAGGGGTGATCTCTTTGTTTAAAAGCAGTAATGAGGCTGAGTGCAATGGCTCACACTGTAATCCTAGCACTCTGGGAGGCCAAGGCAGGAGGATTGCTTGAGGCTAGGAGTTTGAGACCAGCCCGAGCAAGAGGGAGACCCTGTCTCTACAAAAATAGAAAACATTAGCTGGGTGTGGTAGCGCTTGCCTGTACTCCCAGCTACTCGGGAGGCTGAGGCAGGAGGATCCCTTGAGCCCAGGAGTTTGAGGTTGCTGTGAGCTATGATGACACCACTGCACTCTAGCCAGGATGACAGAGTGAGACCCTGTCTCAAAAAAAAAAAAAAAAAGCAAAAGCACCCCTAGCTGAGAAGTCTGCAATCATCTGATTGGCCAGGCTGGGTCACACTCCAGTTTCCAGACTTGGAGGTCAGTCTGCTGGCTGGGGAAAAGCGGGATCTCCCATCTCCCAAGGAAAACTAGGACGTGAAAACCAGAAAAAGAGGGATGGATGCTGAAGGGGCAGAAGCAGCAGGTGTCCATGTGACAGAGGTGGGAAGTATAGAAAAGTGGGGTCCTTCCTGATGGACTGAGGCCCGGGGAGGTGACGCATGGCTGCCCCTCCAGGGCCTTACCCTTCTTGGGCGAAAGTCCCCTCTGACATCCCGCCTCCCTGCCTCAGAGGTGGCCTGGCCAGAAGAGCCCAAGGAAGGGGTTCCTGCCCTGACCCTGACTGACCTTGAGCTGGGGCGGCCCTCTCCCTCTGTCCACCCATATCCCCGTCTGTAAAGTGGGCTTGTTGGAGGAGGTGGTCTCTGAGGCCTGCTCCACTCTAACACGGGCAGCAGCTGGTGTTCATCAGATGCCTAGCATTCGCCAGGACTTCTCTGGGCACAGGGCAACTAAAGATGACACGGACGAGCCCTGCCTCTGGGCCCCACCTGTGCTAGCTCCCCGCCCTTCCTGACCAGCACCCTGCTTCCCCTTCGCTGTCTGTTATAGAACCAAAGGGTCTTCTGAGATTTGTTTTATCTATTAATTATAGTTTAAACACCCAAAGCAACTATACTGAATGGTTTTTCTTTCTGTAAAAACGAATTAAAATCTCCAGTCTCTACTGCCTTTAAATCACATCCAGAATCTGACCCCTCTCACTGCCCTTGCTGGTACCCCCCATCTCTCCACCATCGTCTATGCCCCAAAATAACCCAGGAACTTCCCTGGGGCCGAGAGCTTCCTTGCCCACCTCGCAGCCCCCCCACTTCCCTGCTGCAAACTTTCAATATATATAAGGGCTCAGCGCATTCAGAGTGAAATGACTGAAGGAAAAACAACTACTATAGGCTCGTCCCCCCCCCCCCGGTCTTACTTCCTTCCACACCCCCACGTGCCTACACCGTCTGGCTGCACCAGCTTCCTTGTCATTTCTCAGCCACACCAGCACAGTCCCACCTCGGGGCCTTTGCACTTGCTGCACCCCCTGCCTGGAATGGTCCTCCCCCACGCGCCCTTATGTTCATCCTGTCACCTCCTTCAGGTCTCTGCTCAAAAGTCACCCATCAGAGAGCCCCTTCCTGGAAATCCTAAGAACACCTCTCTGCCCCCTTCCTTGGCTGCGTTACTCTCTGTCGTGCGCCCTGTCTTCTGCGGCTCAGTGGCTTCCCTGCGCGATTTCCTGCCTTGGCAGGTGGGGCTTCCTTCTCCTTGGGCTAGGAGGGGAGCCGTGGCTTGTCTGCCTCCTCATCGCCTCTCGCTCTTCACTTTCTCCTGCCCTGGCTCCCGCAGCCTCTTATTAATTGAACTTCCCACCTCCACCCCCTGGTGTGCCCGGAGCACAGCACACCCGTGGCTGGGTGTGGGAGGTGTGGTCCCTCAGTCCCTGGGGTCGCCATTTTCCTCACTGTGGGCCTCAGCTTGCCTGTGATGTATGAGAATTTGCCACGAGAATTGTGTTCAGCTACTGTTGTGAACAAGCAGCAGAGACTCCTGCAGTCATCACCCACCTGCCCCTCCCAGGCGGCCAGAGCCTCCCAAGAACAGACGGGGGTGGGAGGAGGAAAGGCAGGGGGAGATGATGACTCCCACTCATTGGACCACCTGGGTTTGGGACCCGTGGCCAGATCCTTTGAAAGACCACCCAAGGATTCCCGAGGTCTTTCAGAGCAGAATTTCTTTAGAAATGAACGCCCAAAAGTGTACATTCTAGAAAAGCCAGCCTTGCTCATAAGGAATACCTTCGTTTTCTGGCTTGGATTTGCTTTGGAACCTCAGTAATATCTAATTAGTGGCCTGCTATGCATATACTTTATGCCAGGTATTAATCTAGGGACCACGTAACCATTTAGCAGCTGTGTGAGTTAGGTAACGTCTCCATGTTACAGGCAAGAAAGCAAGCTAGAGAAACGACAGACTCCACCTCATGTCACCCAGCCCAGAAGTGCCAGGGAGCCGGGGTTCAGGCTACCTTGGGGATCGCGAGAGATGCCGTTTCTATTGCCCTACTGCCTTGCTTTTGAACAAAACTTGCACAGAAAAAAACAGCCAAAGACCTTCACCACCACCCCCCAAAAAACCCATGACCCCTGTTGCCTTTGGAGGGACTCTGCAGCCCAGAGGTGGCCTGGAGAGAGAGACCCTTCTAGACTTGGAGGGGTTTGATGGAGACGGAGAAGTCATTTGACCCCTGCTGGCTGTTGAGACAGTTTCATTGGTGTTGGCCCATCTGACACTGAAACACCTCTAGTGCTTACACACACACACATACACACACATTCCGCCTTGGTTTGCTCATCTGTGAAATGGGTGTAGTGATTCTGCTGTGGCTTTGGTCTAGCCTGGAACGTTCTCAAGCTTATCATTTGCCGGTCTAATCAAGAGAGAATTTAAAATGAAAAGGACTTTAGTAAAAGCGCAATCAGGGCCTAACCGTCCTGCCTGTCTCTCCCGCAGACTCGAGCCCGCCGGCGCGCCTGCTGGCCACCCGGCCGTGCTGCGGCCCCGGCCCGGAGCGGCGCCAGGTGCTGGGCGAGGCGCCGCGCTTCCACACGCAGGCCAAGGGCAAGAACGTGCGGCTGGACGGCCACTCGCGCCGGGCCACGCGGCGCAACAGCTTCTGCAACGGCGTCACGTTCACGCAGCGGCCCATCCGGCTGTACGAGCAGGTGCGGCTGCGCCTGGTGGCCGTGCGCCCGGGCTGGAGCGGCGCGCTGCGCTTCGGCTTCACGGCGCACGACCCGTCGCTCATGAGCGCGCAGGACATCCCCAAGTACGCCTGCCCCGACCTGGTCACGCGGCCCGGCTACTGGGCCAAGGCGCTGCCCGAGAACCTGGCGCTGCGCGACACCGTGCTGGCCTACTGGGCCGACCGCCACGGCCGCGTCTTCTACAGCGTCAACGACGGCGAGCCGGTGCTCTTCCACTGCGGCGTGGCCGTGGGCGGCCCGCTCTGGGCGCTCATCGACGTCTACGGCATCACCGACGAGGTGCAGCTCCTCGGTAGGTCGGGCCCTGGCGGCCGGCAGAGGCGCCCGTGCGCAAGGATGGGTGCTCTCTAGCGGGCGCAGCCACTGAACGGTGGACGCACTTGGCCGGGCGTGTGCTAGGCGCTTTACGCATCTTATCTCATTGGTTTATCACAACCACTGGCCGCCCGGTTTACAGAAGAGAACACTGAGGCATGGAGAGGTTAGACCGTTAGCCACAAAGCCGGGACTGGAACCCGCACGGGTCCAACGGGCCCAGTTTCACTCACTCACTCACTCACTCACTCATTCCTCTTCCTTGTTTATTTGCTCTGTTATTCATTAACTGACTCATTTGCACAGACATCTATTCATTTGCTCACTCCTTCACTCCATTTACTCACACTTCCACTTGCACACTGAGTCACTCATTTTCTCAGCAAAGGTTAGCTCTGATCACGCCCGTGAGTACCTGCACTGAGCAGGCAGTGAGCAGTCAGATGGGTCAGACCCCAGGCTGCGTGTGGTGGTGCATGCCTGTAATCCCAGCACTTTGGGAGGCTGAGGCAGGAGGATCGCTTGACCTCACAAGTTTGAGACCAGCCTGAGCAAGAGTGAGACCTGTCTCTACTTAAAAAAAAAAAAGAAAGAAAAAAAGAAATTAGCTGGACAACTAAAAATATATATAGAAAAAAAATTAGCCAAGCATGGTGGCACATGCCTGTAGTTCCAGATACTTGGGAGGCTGCGGCAGGAGGATCACTTGACCTCAAGAGTTCAAGACTAGCCTAAGCTAGTCTCTACCAAAAAGGAAGGAAAGAAAAAGAAAAACAAACCAGCCAGGCATAGCAGTGCACACCTATAGTCCCAGCTACTTGGGAGGCTGAGGCAGAAGGATCACTTAGAGCCCAGGAGGTGGAGGTTGCAGTGAGCTACAGTGACGTCGCTGCACTCTACCCAGGGCGACAGAGGGAGACTGTTTCAACAAAAACAAGGCAACTGAACACCCATCCTCACAACCCCCTACCCCTTAAAAAAGTTTAAAGAACAAAAGCCGGCGCGCTGGTAATGGGCTCAGGGTCCTGGGAGGCAGGTGAGCGGGAGCCGGTCCTCACGGAGGCGGCGACCGGTGCTGAAACCCTGATGTCCAGCACCGTGAGCTTAGAAGTCTGCTGCCCTCATGATGAGATTTGTTTTTTTTACTTTTTTAAAAATTGAGGTAAAATTCACAAAACAGAAAAGTAACCGTTTTAAAGTATACAAAATAGGTGGTATACAGTTGACAGCCATCACCTTTATCTAGTTCTGAAACATTCCATCGCCCCAAAGGGAAACCCCTACCCATGAAGCAACCACTCCTCTCCTCCCCTCCCCCCAGCCCCTGGCAACCGCTGACCCGCTGCCTGTTGGAGACCCTCGCCCTTGAACCTGATAGCACCTCCACCAGCCCAGCCTCAATTTATGGGGGAGTAAACGGACAGCAGGTTTCTCAGCGTGTCTGACACAGCTCTAGATGTAATTCCCCCGTGATGAAACGCATACATCTAGAGATTGGTGGGTTTGGGCAGATTCAGGCACCTGTCATTAACCCCAGAGAGTTTCTGCCTTCTCTTCTGAGTCAACTCCCCACTTCCTCAGAGGCAGCCACTGTTCTGATTTTCCACCATAGATTGGGTTTTGCCTGGTTTTGAACCTTATATAAGTGGGATCATACAGTATCTATGCATTCGCATCTGGCAGCTTTCAGCTCAGTATTTTTTTGAGATGCATCCACGTGGTTGCTGTGTGCATCAGTGGTTTATTCTGTTTGTTGCTGAGTTGTAGTCCATGATGTGGATTGCCACAGTTTGTATATCTGAATGTTTGGGCTCTTTCTGGGAAAGCCCTGGCCTGGACTCCCTGCTCTCCTGCACTCCCCCAGTCACCACCCCGCCACTGGGCAAGGAAGGGTCATGCATTTGAGCTATGCCCCACCCCCAGAAGCAGGAAGGCAGCAGAACTTCTGTGTGGTCAAGGCAGAGAGTTGGATCTCATGGACCTCTGCTATAGACCTGGCTTGCCACTTGCCAGCTGTGTGGCCTTGGCCAGGCAAGTGAACCTCTCTGTTTCAGGTTTTTCATCTGTAAAATGGGTTCATGATAGCACCCACCTTATGGGATTGCTGGCAGGGTTACATGAGATGATATGTGAAAAGAATGCACCACAAGGCCTGGCACAGAGCAGACACTCGAGAAATAACAGCTGAGAAAGAAGAATCTCTCCCTGTCTGCAAGTGGGCTGGAGCACATGTCCAAATACCAGGCTTAGACAGACCAGATTGTGAATAGCTGCCCACCCTCCAAGCTGGGGCTTTACTTGGGCATTTTAAACGTGTCTCCTCGTGCTCTTTTTCATGAAAGGTTTTGATATTTTACCTCCATGAAATGCAGATTTCTAAAACCTCCTAGGTCTCCTGTCACTCTCTGGGAGCTCTTAATTCCTGTGGAGCAGGGAAGCAATCTCGCCTCATTCACCTGCTCGTAACAGCCAAGAAATCACAGCCACTCCATAATTGGCACAAGTAGATTGGGATTTTTTAAAAATACAAATTGGAAGCAGCCTTTGATGACTTAATGAGACTGAAAAAATCTGTGAGGAGGCACGGACTCTTCCCCCACATTTACTTATTCAGCAAACCCTTACTGAACCCCTAGAATGTTCTAGGGAGGGAGAGGCAGAGTCTGCTGGAACATTAGTACAGCAGGCAGACGTGAGCCTCAGTTTCCTTATGTGCAGATTATCCCTGAGATTCCCTGATTAATGAGAAGTACCTGGCACAGGTACTACAGCAAAAATGTTCACAAAAATATATAAAAGGGGGAAATGAAATTAGAAGGAATTCCATGTTTGAGTAATTAGATAGGTGAATTTCACTACCTTCTTTGTATCTGTGAGCTACCATTCTTAAAAATATACATGTAAAGAGCTTTTACCGTCAGCAAGAGCAATAAAGTGATTTTCCTTTATGAAGGTTATATGAGATAATGGAGGAGAAATTGCTGGCGCGTGACTGAGTCTCGATAAATGTTTGTTTCCTTCCCAGGGGAGCAGCAAGTTGACACTGGTTACATCTGGGTAAAGGGATTATGGGTGATTTTTATTTCTTTTTTTTTTTCCTTCCCAAGTTAACAATGATTTATAAGTCAGGAAAGAAAAATTATAATAAAAATAAGAAACTAAGTAGTCATGACTTTATATGGTTTTAAGTACAGGCAATAAGTACCCTCCTATTGTCAGCATAGGATGAGGCAATATGAGAATCTCAGAATTCCTACCAGAAATCTCCTAATTCCTGGGAGAACTTGGCTTCTCGAGGGTGGTGTCCAAGGTGCCAAATGGAAACATAAAAGGCAGCGGTGTCCATGTTGTTCCTTTCCTTTGCAAGGAGCAAGGGGGTCACGTGGTTCCTTTAGAGTTTCTCAGCGGTGAAATTCCAGAATTGGAAATCCCTGGGACCCCTCCATCTCTCCCCCATGGCAATCAGACCCCACTGGGTAAAGCCTGAAAACCAACAAACAAAAGCAGCATCTGGGTAGGGTCATCAAATTTAGCAAATAAAATACAGGACACCTAGTTAAATTTGAATTTCAGATAAACAACAAAAAATTTTTAGTACAAGTATTTCCCGTGCAATATTTGGGACATACTTATGTGGAAAAAATTTTGTTTATCTGAAATGAAAATGTAATTGGGCTCCCTGTATTTTATCTGGCAACCCTGGCCTGGGAAGCATCCTCCCCATCTTGTGGGACAGGGGTGCACTTTATTTGCCCTAGAACTTGAGCCAAAGTTAAGTCTCAGAAATAAAAAGAGATTCATAGGACTCACATATTTTCTTTTGCCTGGCGGAATCATGTGCACAGCCTGCATCTTCCTGGGTGGGGCCAGCTGCCCCGTAGAACACTGCATCTGGGACCCGGGGGGCCTTTTTGAGATAAAGAATCCAGGGTTGCGAGCAGGAAACTGACTGGCCTAGAACCGCCAAGATTGCCAGTGGCAGAGCTGGGACTGGGAGCCACTGTGTCTGTATTCAGTTCTGCTTCTCAGCCTTGGCTGTGTGTTGTGCTCACCTGGAGAGCTCTGAAACCCACTTCCCAGGCTGCCCCCAGACAAGTAAAATCAGAACCTCGGGGGCCGGGCACAGTGGCTCATACCTGTAATTTCAGCACTTTGGGAGGCCAAGGAAAGAGGATCACTTGAGGCCAGAATTCCAGACCAGCCTAGACAACACAGCAAGACCTTGTTTTTTTTTCTTTTTTTGAGACAGAGTCTCGCTTTGTTGCCCAGGCTAGAGTGAGTGCCGTGGCGTCAGCCTAGCTCACAGCAACCTCAATCTCCTGGACTCAAGCAATCCTTCTGCCTCAGCCTCCCGAGGAGCTGGGACTACAAGCATGCGCCACCATGCCCGAATAATTTTTTCTATATATATTAGTTGGCCAATTAATTTCTACTTATAGTAGAGATGGGGTCTTGCTCTTGCTCAGGCTGGTTTTGAACTCCTGACCTCGAGCAAGCCTCCTGCCTTGGCCTCCCAGAGTGCTAGGATTACAGGCGTGAGCCACCACGCCCGGCCAAGACCTTGTTTTTATAAAAAATATAAACCTTAGCTGAGTGTGGTGGGCGCCTGTAGTCCCAGCTACTTGGGAGGCTGAGGCAGGAGGATCACTTGAGCCCAGAGTTTGCAGTTGCAGTAAGCTGCAATAGTGCCACTGCACTCCAGCCTGGGGAACAAAGGGAGACGCTGTCTCAAAAAAAAAAAAATCACAGCCTTGAGGTCTGGCTGCCAGGCATTTGGATTTCTTAGGGCTCCTCAGGTGGCCCCAGGGTGCAGCCAAGGTCGTGATCAGGATCCTTTTTGGATGGGTGTGTATTGCCTTCTTTCCTCCCTCCTTGCTTAGGAAGCTTGGGTGAAGGTTGAGTTCTTCAGACTGCTCAGCTCAGGGCATGGGATCATTGCTGGACCATGCAAGCCCCATTTCTTGCTTTGTTTGACTTTTTCATTTCATCTTCAATCCCTACTCCTTTTCATGCCTTCCCCTGCCCAGATAGGTACCACTGATGTCTGGCATAATCCCATAAGTATATCTTTTAAAAATATGTAGGTTTGTCTTATATGTTTTCTATGCATATATGGATGGTATTATGCTAAGGATCTTACTCTGTTTTTCTTTTTTCATTCACCCCTTTTTAGGGTCTATCTGTGCTGTTGCATGTCTCTTTGGCTCCTCGTTGCCTTGTGGCCTCCCCCCTTGGTGGACACCTGGGTTACTGCCACTCCCTCCAGCCCCTCAAAACACACTAGACTGTAGGGGGGATTGTCTCCCAGGACTGCTCTATGGCTGCTCGTTTAATGGTCTCCGGGCCACAGACCAGGATGGGCTTGCTGTGTCCCAGAGTGGGTCTATCCTTGAGAGCCTTGGATCTCTCTAGATGCTCCTTGTGGCCAAAGAGAAGGAGCTGAGCCCAAAAGAATTACTTTCTGCTAAATTTAGCAGTTCCTGGACCTGGGAGAGGAAGGCTCTGCCAGGCCATGCACGTTTTCTCTGCTCCTCTCCTGGCTCCAGGAGGCATTATGGATTGGGTATCCCTTATCCGAAATGCTTGGGACCAGAAGTGTTTCAGAAGTTTTTGGATTTTGGAATATTTGTATTATACTTACCATTCTGGTATCTCTTACCTGAAAATCTGAAATGCTCCAATGAGCATTTCCTTTGAGTGTCATGTCTGCACTCAAAGTTTCAGATTTTGGATTGGGGATACTCAACGTGTATCTCCTTCTCCTTAGAAGACCTTTCCAGGGGCTCTCGAGTTCAGGCTGTGCTGTCTGGAGGCAGCCCTGTCCCTCTTCCCAGGCAGCTCAGGAGTGGTCAGTGCCAGCCCCGCCATCCTTCCTCTGCCCAGTGGTGGAAGGCTGGTCAGATTGAACAAGTAATGCCAGCCCCAGGCTATGGCACTGCAGACTGTATTGTCAGAAATCTTTGGCTGCAAGGGACAGAAACCCAGTTCAGTCTCGCTTAAGGAAGAAGAGGAATTAATGTCTCATGGGACTGAAAATTCCTGGGAACAGCTACCTTTAAATCTGGCTTCATGCAGGGGCCCAGAGATCAGCACCTGGAATACTTGTCTGTCTGCATTTCTTGCTCTGTTATCATCTTTGTTGGCTTCATCCTCAGCCAGGCTCTCCCTTTGGGGTGGAGGGAAGGCCACCAGCAGCTCCAGTCCCCTGTCCCACCAACCTAAATCCAGCAGCAGGAGAGCTGCTTTCTGTAGGGTCTGCCTGACATCTCAAGACTTAGCCTCATCCATCTGTCTTGGGTCACATGCCAAGCTCCAAACCCATCTCCATGGCCAGGGGGATGGGATGAAGTGACTGGTTTGGTCAAGCCTCCCTTCTTTAAGGAAAGGGGAAGTGGGGACAGTTCCCCCCAAAGAAAAGTTGGGTGCTGGTACCGGAAGAAGGGGGTGGATTCCAGGCGGCCAGAAACAACAGCCCTGCATAGACCTTGGGAGGGAGTCATTACCTGACTTGACAGTGCTGAGACCCCCTTGTTACCAATAGTTACTGGGCACCTGGTCTGCACCAGGCACATTGCTGAGACCTTTCCAGGTGTCGTGTCTTCCGTTCCATACAAGAATCCTATGAGGCAGGAAATAGCATCATCCTCATTTGCAGGCTGGCATGGATAGATAACTTGCCCAAAGTCACATAATAGTTGGTGGCTCTAGAATCAGTGTATGCTCGTTAGTGTTATGAACAAAGTGTTTGATAAAGACTTGAACTTACAGATCTGAATGCAGGGCTCAGAGGTCCAAGTTCACCACTCCAGGCTGCAGGTGAGGAAACTGAGGCCCAGAGAGAGGGACCCAGGGAGGGACTTGCCCAAGGTCTCCCAGCTGATCAGTGGCCATGGTGGAGGGAGGGTTTGCATCCAGGACTCAGGGGGTGCGTCAGTGTGGGACCTGTGAGCACCGTATCAGGCAGGGAGGAGCAGCTGCGGCCAGCTTCATGCAGAGCCGTGGGGAGCAGCACAGGGTAACGGCTTCGTAGTTAATGTTTTCTTTCCAAACAGGCCAGGCCAGCTCCCACCTCCCTCCCCAACAGTAAAGCGTTTGCTTGGCAGGGTGGCCTGAAGAGTTGTCCATTCCCAGTCTGGAGTAAGACCTCTGCTCTGTGGCTGCCGGCCTGACCCACTAAGGGCTCCTGAAGGCCTGTTCTGTGCTAGGCACAGTGCCAAGCACACGGTGATTGCACCATTCTGCCCTACTTAACCCCAAGGACCAGTAAGGTAGGGTGAGGATCCGTAGTTTGCAGGTGGGGAAACTTAGGCCACAGCCAGGACTGCCCAGGGTATGTCTCCCCAAGTCCAGCCTTCTTTGGTTGGCAGAAGGGCCGCGTCTGGAAAAGCATGGGCTTGGTGGCCCACAGACCCGTGTCCTATCCCGTCATGTTCGGGCAGATAGTCCCTGTCCTCTCTCTTCCATCCCCAACCCCCTCCCCCTTGGTGCCCACCCCTCTGCCCCGTCACCTGCCTCCTCTTCGTGGACACAGCTCCTATCATTTGTCCACTTCTCAGTCTCCATCGAGTCATTCCCACAATCACATAAAAGCACTTCTGTGGCATCTGTCTTTTAGGAACACCCTTGACCAGCCCCGGCCCCAGTCCCATCTCTCTGTCCTCCCTTAGAGCAGGTCTGTCTCAAGCGCTGTCTGCGACAGACACCCTCTTCCTCCCGCCTGTCAGGCCCCAGCCCCCATCTACTCAGCCTCTCACTTTCAGCCCAGGTGACCGCTGCCCACTGCTGGGACGCTGCTCCTCATGGCTCCCGAGCCTGCCCAGCTGCCATGTTCCTCCCGCCTGCCTGGCGCTCCTCCCTGGTGTGGCCGCCGTATGCGGGAGCCCCAGGCTTCCACCCGCAGCTCACTCTCCTTTTCACTGTCTTAAAGTGAGCAATACAACATGCATATAGGAAAATGTCTAAAACAACGGTAGCATTCAACAAATTGTCATAAAGCGAGGCTGTTCCTCTTTACTCTTTCCCCAGATGCTCTGAGCCTGTCACTGGGCTCTGAGTCCCACCTCGAAGCTGCTGGCTCCCAAATCCATCTCCCCAGCCCTGACACCCCTGCCCATCAAGCCCCTCCTGGCTCTGAGAGCCACCCTGCATGACACACTCAGCCCCCCACCTCCTGGTCCCCAGCCAGCCCCAATGGCAATAGTGGCACCACCCACTTGGTTGATCAGCCCAGAAACTAGGAGTCATTCTTGAATCTCTTTTCCTTGCCCTGTATCCATTCTGTCAGTGTGTCTTGTCATTTCTGCGACCGGTACGTGGCCCAAATCCATCCTTCAGAGACAGGGAAGTGACTGGTGGGTAGGTCCCTGTGTCTCCAGCTCTCCCTGCCTTCATTTTCATCTTCACACGAAGATGGTTTCTCACACAAAGATGAGTTCTCTTAAATTCTGCTTTACTTCCAGCCGCAGATATACTTGACCTAAGAGAGAAAGGGGAGGGGAAGAAAGGCAAGAACCCAGCTCCATCCCAGGCCGAGCCAGACCCTGGAGGTGGCCCGGGGAGCAGGAGGTGGGAGGTCTGTCCCAGCCTCCCCGGGCCTGGCCTGGGGACTGTGGCTGTGTGATGGTGCTCAGTGGGTGTGTGGGGGAGGGGAGCCATGTTAGGCCCATGGAGGCTGAAACTCCCAGGAGGCTGCTGGGCTGAGGCTGAGCCCACGTGCTGGGCAGCTCTAGGAGCTGGACAAGAACAGCCAAATTTGGAGGCAGTATTGCAAGTGTCAAAGGGCCTGGCTCTGGAGTCACAGTCTAGTTGAAATCCCATTTCTGTCACTCCTAGGCTACGTGACCTTTTAGTAACTCACTCTACCTCTCGGAGTCTCAGTGTTCTCTCACTGTGAAATGTGCCCATTTTACAGAGCCACTGAGGATAGTGGTGAGGCTGGAAGGGGGTGATCTGCATATGCAGTTGCATCTGGCAGGTGGTCAACAACATGGCTGGGTACGCTTTCATCAGGTCCAGAGAGTGGCCTTGGAGACAAGCCACGAGCAGAAGCTGGGTAGTCCCGGTACGCTCCCTTGGTGGCCTCTTGACGCTGCTGGATTTCTGGCTATCACTGGCTGCTTTTCCATGGAAGAAATGCCCCTGGAGCAGTGGATTCTAGAGTGTCTGGCCTAGTCCAGCACTGTGCCATCTTGCCAATGGGGACAAAGCTCCTTGCAGAGATAGTGAGGAGATGTAGCCTTTTCTGAGGGGCTGCCATGTTCCAGGTACCGGGCACAATGTCACACTCATTGTAACCCAACCTTGCAAACACGCCAAGCTTCCAGCTCCTCGGAGCCTTCACACATGCTGTCCTGTGCCTAGAACGCTCACGCTCCACTGTCACCTGGCCACCCAGGCCTCACCCTTTCACCACCATCAGAGAGGCCTTTTCTGGCTCACTCTTAGGCCGCACTCTGACCAAGTCCCATTTTGTACACTCTCAGAGAGTCTCCGCTCTGTCACTCCTCGGCTGAGTAACTCACTTTACCTCTGAGTCCCCCACTTACCTGCACACGGTGGCTGTTGGGGCACTCACCAGCTCTCTGTAAGATGGCTTCATTAGAGTCTGTGTCTCCCCCTGGAACGGGAGCTCCGTGAACACAGGACCCAGACTGTGTTCCTTCTGCTCACCCAGTGCCCTGCAGCACTTGGCGTGTGGTGAGTGCGCTGTACATTTTGTTGAGTAAATGCTAAAGGAATGATGATGATCATAATTAATGTTTTGAGCACTTAATGCCATGCTCTGTTATACTCTTCATAAAAGTAATTTAACCTCCATAACACGGTGGTGGGGGAAGGGAGCTTACCACTAACATTCTACGCAAAGCTGAGGCTTCAAGAGGTGAAATGACTTACCTAAGGTCACATAGCCAGGAAGGGCCAAAACCAAAACCAAAACCAAAACCAGGACTGGAACCCAAGTGTGCCCAGCCCACAGGGCATGCTCTTAATGAGGATGCTGCCCTGAAGGACAGATTACTGGGTGAGCCACCGGGGCAAGGACGGGAAGGAAGCACTGGGGTTGGGAGCAGAGGCAGAGTGTGTCGGCAAGAGCAGGGCCCAGAGCGGGCAGAGGCCCAGGGCAAACCGAGGCCAGCGCCTTTAAACTTAGCCTGGCAAGGCGACTGTGGGTGTGGCAGGGAGCTCTGGGACAAGTGCATTATACCAAGAGACTCTCAGAAACATCCACTTGTCTAAAATGCCTTTTCAAAAAAGGGCTTGTTTTATTCTACCTTTGTACATACTTTGTTCCTGATTACAAAATCAGTATATGTTTGTTAGAGAAAAATGAGAAAACCAGAAAACTATAAAGAAGCAAATTTCCACCCAGAAATAAACACTCCCAAATTTTTTAGGTATTTCCTTCCTATATTTTTCCTATGCATCCTATGCACACATTTCCAACAAAAGTAGAATCAAACCATTTGTTCAGTTTTGCATCCTCTTTTGTTCATTTAATGTTTTATCAAGAACATTTTTCCATATTGTTAAATATTAATTAAAAACTTGATTTCTAAAAATAGTTATTGATGTTTTTCTGATAAAAATGTGTAGTCTACATGTTTACCGTAGGAAAATCAGGTAATACAGAAAAAGCTAAAGAAAAGTCTTTCATAGTCTCACCCCTGGGAGATAATAACCATTAACATTTTCTTACATTACTCTCTAGCACTTGATTTCTTATGCACACAAATAAAACAATACAGACAGATACAGACACATAAGCACACACATACACTTTTTAAAAGAACCAAACTGAAAATGCAGTTCTTTCCTCAAGCTGTGGGGAAGCATCGTCTAAAGCAAAGCACACACACTCGATGCCCACAGAGCCCCAGCAAGTAGCTGAGCCGGTAAAGAGGGCCACCTCGGGCCATCAGGAAGGAGAGCTCAAACCACCTCAGTAAGAGGGCAAGCTTTCACCCACCGTTGCCATGCTTGAGTTCAGGCCCTGTTAGCAGACCTCATTTCCCAAGAGAAGTTATAAATCCAGTTAAAGTGAAAGGTGTCCAGGGTGGAGGGGGGTATTGGACTCTCACAGGGCCTAGGGCACACAGTTTGAAAAAGCACGTTCATTATTGTGATTTCATTTTATAGGTGGAAAACTAAAGATGAAGAAATTTGCATGCATGATACAAACTACAGAATGATAACATTTCACAAAATCTTGGCTAGAGAGGGGTCTGTTTAAAAAGTTTGAGAAACATTATCTTGTTAACTTATTATGAGTAAACAGGAACATTTTTATCACTTAAAAAAATATCTCCAAAATATTTTAATGACTGTTTCTTTCCCTGATTGGTTATTCAGTGTAGCAGTCTCTTCTAGAGACCTCATTCATTCATTTATTCATTCAATAAACTATTAATAATGAAGGCTGTTTGTCAAGCTCTCTGGTAAGCCCTGAGAACTCGGCGGCGGACAGACAAACGCACAGACCCTGCCTTCCAGGGACTCATATTCTAGCTAGGGAGGCAGAAAATAAACAAGTAATCTACCAAAGTATGAAGATCTCTACTACCTGGATAAACATTATCTTTATTTTGCGTTGTTATGCAACTATAACATAGTATCAAGAACATCTTTTCACAGCATTAAAAATTACTCAAAAATATTTTCATAACTTTTTAAGAACTTTCCCTTCCTTTTCTGTTGTTATAGAATGAGTGGATCTCTTCTAGAGACCTTATTTCTTCCATGCTTAGAGACCTGCCCAGGGCCAGGCACCGCGCTCTGTGCTGTGGAGGCAGCAGTGAGGACAGGCGCGGGTCCTCCCTCCCTTCAGAGGCAGCGCGCGTTGAAGAGCCCCGTCTGCGCAGCCAGACAGCCAGGGTTCGAGCTGTGGCTTTGCCACTTAGTAGCAGTCATGTGGGTCATGTCCGCCAGCCTCTCCGTGCCTCAGCTCTTTCTTAGCTCAATGGCTAGTAACAGTACATACCCCACAGGGTGGTTGTGAGGATTAAATGAGACAACATGTGGAATAAGCTTATAAGGCCACAGATTGGAACTTATGTTCTAGTTGGGGAGACAATAAAGGATTTTCAGATGCCCTCTGAATGTTCAAAAGTATGAGAACCTGTAAGGGAGGGGAGGAGGGAGGACAGGAGGGAGAGAAAAAAGGTAATGGAAGAGGGAGAAAACAGGAAGGAAAGGGAGAGGGAGAGAAAAGGGGAAAAGAAAAGAGAAAGGGTGGAGTGAAAGGAAGGAGGGGTGGAAGAAGCGGGCGGAGACTCGGGAAAAGGAGGGCAGGAGGGAGGAGGGGCCCTCGGCCCATCCCGGAGGCAAGAGCGTGTCCGGTGAGCCGCCGATGGTGCTGGACCCAGTTCTGTGCACCTGTGGCTCCTTGAACAAGAACGCAGAGGAACCAGGACAGCGTGGGGCGCCGGGGAGGGGCTCGGTGGGCCACGCCCCGCACTCACCGGTCCCCTCTGTCCCGCGCAGAGAGCACCTTCGCGGAAACGCTGCCGCCCACGCGCCTCAGCCAGGCCCGCTTCAGCGCCTGCCCGCCGCCCAACAGCCACGACGCGGCCAACTTCGACAACAACGAGCTCGAGCACAACCAGGTGGTGGCCAAGCTGGGCCACCTGGCGCTGGGCCGCGCCCCGGGCCCACCGCCCGCCGCCGCCGCCGCCGCCGCCATCCCGTGCGGGCCCCGCGACCGCCCGCGGCCCGCGTCGTCGCCGCTGCTGCTCGAGGCCGACCTGCGCTTCCACGCGACGCGCGGGTCCGACGTGAGCCTGTCTGCCGACCGCAAGGTGGCCTGCGCGCCGCGGCCGGACGGCGGCCGCACGCTCGTCTTCTCCGAGCGCCCGCTGCGGCCCGGCGAGAGCCTCTTCGTGGAGGTGGGCCGCCCGGGGCTGGCGGCGCCCGGCGCGCTGCCCTTCGGCATCACGTCGTGCGACCCGGGCGGGCTGCGGCCGCTCGAGCTGCCCGCCGACCTCGAGGCGCTGCTCGACCGCAAGGAGTACTGGGTGGTGGCGCGCGCCGGGCCCGCGCGCAGCGGCGGCGACGTGCTCAGCTTCACGCTGCGGCCCGGCGGCGACGTGCTCCTGGGCGTCAACGGGCGCCCGCGCGGCCGCCTGCTGTGCGTCGACACCACGCAGGCGCTCTGGGCCTTCTTCGCCGTGCGCGGCGGCGCGGCCGGCCAGCTGCGCCTGCTCGGTGAGTGCCGCGGGCCTGCTCCGCCCGCCGCGGCCCGGCCGGCGTCCCCACCGCGAGCCCGGCCCCACCGCGCGGCCCGCGGTGCCCCTGGGCCGCGTTTTGTGAAGGCCGGCCCGGGCTGGGAGCTGGCTGGTCGCAGGGCGCGGCAGGCGTCGTCGGCGCCGTTTTAGTTAGAGTGGCGTAGTTTATGTGACGCATATTAAGCGCGAGACGGGGAAATACATCCAACTACGCGTAAAAGAGAACGCGAGGACGGCAGCCTCCGCAGAGAGTGGAATGGAGACTTGAACCGTCCTATTTTGAGGTGATTCTGGCCTCCATTTTCACGCCTCAATAGGCGGGAAGCGCCCCGCAGCTGCGGGCACGGCCCTGGGCTCCAGGACAGGACCAGACACGCCCGGCAGGCGCTCACAGACACCCAGGTGGAGAGCGCCACGGCGACATCTGCCACAGAACGGGCGGCTTCGCCCCTGCTTGGTGGATGGAGGGTGGCGGCCAGGGAAGCCTTCCCAGAGAGCACAGCTCCAATTTCATGATTTAAGAAGTGAAGTCAAATAATAACAGCCAGTCAGCATTTCATTGTCATGTCGTTAAATTTTATCCTCCTGATAACCCTATGAAATTGGTGTCCCTGTCCCCATCTGGTAACGGTACTGTAGCACAGAGAGATTAAATAAATGGCTGTTCCAGAGCCACACCGCAGGTCAGCCATGGAGGTGTTAGATCAGAGACTCTCCTGAGCCCCCATTTCTGTCTGTGCAGACAGCGAGGAACACTTGCATCGTGGGGTTGTCACGAGGACGAAATGACGAGATGCATAGGACACCTTCAGCAGGGCCTGACACCACCCTCAGTTTGACTGGTGGTAACGGTAACAACAGAAACGCTTGCTGTCTGAGGAGCGGGTGGTGGCAGTGGTGGTTTGGACGTTTTGGTTTTGGTTTCGTTTTTGGTTTTTGAGGCACCATCAGTCATAGTCATCATCTCAGCCTGAGATGAGGTGCCCATTGTCCATTCATCCTAGAGTCGGGTAAGGGAAGGGGCATCTCCATCCTACAAAAGAACCTATTCTTGTCTATTATCTGAACGGACAATGAGCTTCAGGAAGAAGACTCACCTACGTTGAACACTAGTAGTCAGGGATCTTGTAGTTGCAAGTGACAAAAGCCCAAGTTGCCCTAGGCAAAAATAAGGAAATTTATGGGTACACATAACTCAAAAGTCTGGGAGTGTATTGGGTGGCTTCAGGAACAGCTGGATCTAAGTGTTGAAGGGATGTTGTTAGGGTCCCATCTCTCTCTTCCTCTCAAAGTTCTTGCCTCTGTGATGGCTTCACTCAGGCAGACCCTTGCCACAGGGTGGCCCTCCAGCTCCAGGCCTACCTCCCAATGGAATGAGCCCCTTCTTTCCCAACAGTTCTGGTGGAAGTGACAGAATTGGGCCTCAGCGGCCTTACTGGGGTTACCTTCCCTTCCCTGAACCACTGCTGAGACCATGAGTGGAAGCGTTTCCTGGCCAGGCCTGCCTCAAGTGGGGGAGGGTACAGCAGTGCCCCAAAAGAACCTCTATTGGGGCAGCACTAGTCCTGAAAGAAACGGGAGTGGAGGCTGGGCGGGCAGAGGACAGATGTCCATCACGCTGTGTGAGCTCATCAGTCCTTAGCAGAACCTTGGGAGGTGGCTCTGGTCCCCTCATTAGGCAGACGGGCAAGCTCAGGTGCGAAGTGGTGAAGAGCCAGGGGCTGGCAGGGCAGGTCCCACTTCCCACTGTCTCTGATGGAGTCTCTTTGGGTCTCAGGTACCCTGCAGTCCAGTCCCGCGACGACGACTCCATCAGGGTCCCTCAGTGGCTCTCAAGACGACAGTGATTCAGATATGACCTTCAGTGTCAACCAGTCCTCCTCTGCGTCTGAGTCATCCCTGGGTAAGGAAATGCAAACCCTGGTAGGAACGGGCTGGTGGCTGGCCTGCCCCTCCGGCTGGGCCCTCCCAGGGCTGAGCAGGGCGCCACCTCTCCCCCTGCATGCTCTCCTTCCCTCAGCGGTATGTTCAGCTGGGGGAGTCGAACCTCTAGACAGGGCATCCCAAAGGGTGACGATGGGGGCGTTTTATCTTGATGCTTGGGGGAGGGGCAGTAGAAAGGCGGGAAAGGTGCAAAACCTGGAAGGTAAACCAAAATCCCTCTCCCTGCCAATTGTTCCCCACCGGTTCCCCCACAAAGCTCTGCGCCCTTGGGGTTGCCCCAGCAGAGCCCGCCTGGGAGATACATTGTTAACACATGTCCTGTTCTCCCTTTCGGCAGTGACAGCGCCCAGCTCCCCGCTGAGCCCCCCGGTGTCCCCTGTGTTCTCCCCGCCAGAGCCAGCAGACAGCAAGAACGGCGAGTGCACGGTGTGCTTCGATGGCGAGGTGGACACGGTCATCTACACGTGTGGACACATGTGCCTGTGTTACAACTGCGGCCTGCGGCTCAGGCGGCAGGCCCGGGCCTGCTGCCCCATCTGTCGGCGGCCCATCAAGGACGTCATTAAGATCTACAGGCCATAGCCTGGCCTGCCTACAGGCCTTGGCTGGAGCAAGGTCACCTTTCTGAAGCCCCCCTGGGCCAGCAACCACCATGGCTTCCAGGGAGTCCAAGGGCAGCAGCCGTCTTTCCAACGGTGGGCAAGGCGTGACAATCGTGGAGAACAGGCCCTGGGGGTCTGAGCCCGGCAAGGTTTGCTTCTGGCTCAAAAGTGCTTTGCCCCCAAACGGCCGTCCCAAGAGCAAGCTCAGGAACTGCCTGGCAGATCGCCCTTTCCCTTGGTGACCTTTCAGCTGGGAAACAGCATCTTCTGTCTGTGCAATGCTTCTTTCCGGGGTGGGCTGAGTGTGAGCGAGAAGGGGAGGGGCGGGAGGGGGCCAGAGACTAGGGAGAGAATGTGCGAGAGAATGAGAGGGGAGGGCGCGTGGGGATTGTATCCAGGTATCCTGGCTCTGGGGCCTTACCGAACGCTGCGGAACGTGCAGTCCGGAGCCCAGATGTTAGCGTGACTAGAAATCGTTCACTTTCCGGGGTTGTGACGGAAGTTGGTTTTGAATGTATGAAGCCTGAACTGAAACAGAGCTCCCTTGGATGGTATAGGAAAGAGACGCTCAGATTTCCTAAGGGGAGGCAAAAATAACTCATTGTTTACAGCTCCAAAGCAGCAACTCCTTGAGGGGAAGGCGGGTGGAGAACGTAAGAGAATAATTCACTTTTTTCATTTCTTACGCAGTCTTGGACGCGCTGCAGCCGGGCGCTCTGGCCTGTGTCATCTTTTGCCCCTTCCCCCCAGACAGTCTAATAATAAGCACATCGCACCTTCACTCCGTCTCTGGAGGCTTTCAGTCTTTGTAACCCCTCCAAGGAGAAGAGGAGCAAGCAGGTTCCCTTTTCCTGGGGGAAGGAAAGAATCCTAGAGGCAGGTGACTCACCTGGCCTTGGAAACGCCACTTCATAGCACAGACAGCTGTCCACGTTTCCTGTTGTAACCCTGGGCCTGGCACCGACCAGGTGGTGTGGGCGCTCCCAGGGTGGCCTCCCGGCAGGAGTGGGAGGAACCAGGACTTCACAACTGGTCCTTGTTCTGATTCTCAGTTCATCCTCCTCTGCGGGTTCCTGGCACGTTAACTGATAAGTCTGTTAACTCATACACAGCGACAGTGAAAACGCTGGCCTTGTGATTCCCCCTTCCCAGGCCTACCCGCTAGTATTTCCTGAGACCCCGGCCCTACCACCCGGTCACCCCTGCCCATCTCTGCAGACTCCCAGACCACACCTGGGCTGATGGGCTGGCCCCAGCCTGCTCCTCCCTTCTTGTCCCCAGTTCTGGGCTCCACCTCTGCCCTGTTCTGTGTTGTACCTTTAGGGAAGTCCCTTGGCCTGTCTGTTTTTCAGTTTCCCACAGGAAGTTTAGAACCTGACCACCCCAAGAGCTCTTAGGAGGACTGGCACGACATTCTAAAAAGCCTGAGACACCTTGCAAAGAAAAAGTATGATTTTCATTACAGTTCCTGGTCTGTTCATCTGCTGAGGGAGGGAAGGAGAGGAAGCGTTCAGAGGCTTTTGCATCCATGTACCAAGCTCTTCCTGGGCGTCTGAGGGTCCCGAGCCGGGCGGGGCCAGGCCCTCACCAACTCAGGCCTCGTAGACCAGTCGGTGCCCTTGTCATGCTGGAGGGCTCGGGCCACCCCTCCTCCAGCTGAGAATGGTCGTGGTTTTCTGACCTGACCCCATCTTCAGACCCCTGCAGTCTTGCAATGGCAAGCGCCCCTGGATGGTTACTTTTCCCTAGTGAATTTAGGGAACGTGCCCACATTTTACCTTTGCAGCAGAATCTTTTGAAGAGCTACTGGAACCCCAGTGTTTGCCGGAATCAGAGTTGGAGAATCTGGGCAGCCCCGGGTGCCCAGCTGTTGGGTCGCCCCCATGTGCTGGGTGTGGGTGGAGCCATGCACAGGCCCTGTGGCGGGGGGCTCATCACCCCTACCTGTGGTTCTCCAGGTGACTGTCCCCATGACTGGACTGAGTTGCAGCTCTGGTGGCCTCAGTGGCCCGGGGGAGGAGCCAGCTCATTTCTCCTGCCACTTGCTCTTCGTGGCTGCCCCCTTGGGCTCAGCCACGGTCATGTACAGCCACCACCAGGAAACTAGTGACTGAGGGCCCGGGCACAGGGGTGGACAAGGCCTTCTCCTAGTGACCTGTTACCCAGGAAGAAAGGAGCCAGTGGCCTGTTCCACCTGCTCTGCAGCTGCTATAAATAGCCTCCCTGTTTCCAAGAGGAGTTAAGGGGGTGTTTATCTTCTAAAAACCAGACATTTCCTGATGCTCTGAACTGATTTATTCAGTGCTACAGAGGAGATGCTCAAATCCCCATCTATGTTCTGTTTTGAGAAGGGGGCAAGAGCAAAAGGAAAAGGAACCACTTTTTTATTTTGCCCCTGCTGTGTGCCTTGGCACTGGGCTAGAGAGGTGCCTTAGTCCTGTGAGGCAGGTCTTTTTGCCATAATGAATCCCATCTAAGACACTGCTGATCATAAAGTGCACCATTTTATGTACCACTAGGGGAAAAATGCTGCCAATCTTAACTGTAAGATGCCACAACTGTACAGTTCATTCTGATCAAGATAAAGCCTGAAAAAGCTGTGGTACTTAGAATCAATGAAAAATGGTATTATCCCCTTTGGCAAGTAAGGGAACTGAGGTCCTGTGAGTGAAGTGACTTAATGATCACATGACGGGAGGTGGCAGAGCTGCGATTCACACAGCTGTCTGGTGCCAGCTCCCCTGCTCTCCACTGCCTGGCCCTGAGCCCCAGAAAGCTCAAGACGGAGTTTTCTTCCTTGATGCTCATCTGGAGAGAGCCCGGGCGCCGCCCCTGGGTGGAGGGTTCCAGCAGCAGGCCAAGCCCCATCCACTGCCCACACGCTGGAAGGACAAGTGTCCTCCCTTTCAGGCACATCTGCTCGCTGCCCTCCTGGCAGAGCCACGCTACGTGCCATCTCGGCTCCAGCCCAAGGTGCCGTGTGGGACACCTTTGGAGAGGGGCCCCGGGCCTTATCCCACCACCATCCTGGGCCCTGTGACCACCACCCCTGCACGCAGAGCCCCCGGCCCACTGAGCATCCCCTGGTGTGCCCAGCCCTCCTGTGTCCCAGGGCGCGTCCCACGCCCATGGCATGCCCTTCCGAGCTGCAGCAGCCATGGCTCCAGCGCTAGGACAGGAGAGACCCGAAGACACCTTGTTGTCACGGTCTTGTGCCTGTTCATTAGAAGCCTCCTGAAACACTGGCTGTTTCCAAGGCAAAACAAGTTCGTTTTTCTAGGGTGTCCTTGGAATAGGGGTCTCCGGGGTTTGGCCACTCCAGTGCCTCCAGTCAAGGGGCGCCCGCTGCTCGGCACGGGCTGTGTTGGGGACTTGGGGTCAAGGACTGGGACTAAAGCCAAAGGCTGCCAGGGCTCAGGTCCAGAGGAGGAGGACAGATTGGTGAACTCTGTTGGATCCCTCTGGCGTCGCGTCCTGTGCTAACACGTAGTAGGTACTTAGTAAAGGTTTGCTGGAGAAACCAGAAACCAGATTATGAACATCCAGGGGTTTGGTGATACAGCACCACATAACACGTGCACACAACATCATTCAACAAACGTTTGCTGAGTGCCTACTAGGTGTGGGGTGCTGGGAGGATGGAGCAGAGAGGGCTGTGCCCAGCTCTGGTGCGGGAGGTGGTGACATTAAGAGGGTAATGAGGCTTTGGGAACAGAATCCACTGGGCCTTATTGGCCATTCTGTTGCCTTGGGTCCATCCAAGTGAGCGCCCAGCAGCTGCTTTCCCGGCCCAGAACCTGCCGTGTGATTCGAAAAACCTCTTCTGCGTTAGACATGTGGGGCGTCTCGCAGTCAGTGAGCTGCTGCCAAAACAACCTTAGGCAGAACCCCCAAAGGCCCCATGGGTTGGCCACCCTCAGGTCAGTCCCCAAGGCCCAGGAGGACCCCAACTGAGTCAGTCCCAGTTGACAGCGGGGTTGTGCAAAGTCTTGGCAAATGAGAGGCAATGACCTCCCATCACTCGATCCCGTCCCTGTCCCAGCTCTGGCAGGGGACACCGGCTCAGGAACACGTGGCCTCCTGGCATTTCTCGGTATTTAATTGTCTCACTGGTTTACCCAAGTCCCTAGTGAAACGACTTGTACAACAATCTGTCTGTGCCTTATGAAAGTGTCTGTGCACTTTTTATCTTCTTTAAAAGCAACTTTTAAAAGTGGACGGGGGACTAGCATACGTGGTAGGGTTCTAGAAATCCATGATTATCACTGAAATCCTTTTGGCATTGTGTTTTTGATGTTGGAGTGACATGACAAAGTGTCCACCCCTTACCCCACACCCCACTACCTGTGTACAGACCTTTTTAAACATGCCTCTTCTTACTATTATTTTTCTGATTCAATACTGTGACTTCTCCAATACAGTCTAATCCTTGGGGATCTGTAATAAAGGTTTTAAAACTAGGGAGTGGGTTGGGAAGGGTTTGCACTAGTCTTGTGTGTTGTGCTTTTGTGTGTTGTGTGTTGTGATTTTGTCTGTTTTTATCTGTTTTATATTAACATAAATTTTCCTGTTTAAAATAAAAACAAATACAACTTCGGCTTGTTAAAAAAAAAGTCTCTAGCTCTCTGGGAGGCCGAGGTGGGCGGATTGTTTGAGCTCAGGAGTTCGAGACCAGCCTGAGCAAGAGCGAGACCCCATCTCTACTATAAACAGAAAGAAATTAATTGGCCAACTAATATATATAGAAAAAATTAGCCGGGCATGGTGGCACATGCCTGTAGTCCCAGCTACTTGGGAGGCTGAGGCAGCAGGATTGCTTGAGCCCAGGAGTTTGAGGTTGCTGTGAGCTAGGCTGACGCCACGGCACTCACTCTAGCCTAGGCAATAAAGTGAGACTCTGTCTCAAAAAAAAAAAAAAAAAAAAAAAAAAAAGTCTCTTCAGTACTGAGTTTTTAAAAATCGCACTTGCATATACTGTTGGGGGATGGGGGTGAGAGATCCAAATCGTTGCCAGCCTTAAGCAAACAAATTGCAAGATATCTATAGAGCCCTGACAATGTTTGACCTTTGCCATGTAACTTCTGCAAAAATATCTCAATGAAATAATTCTAATCAAGGAGAAGCTCTCCATGTAAAGATGTTCATTGTAGCATTATCTATAATGGTGAAAGACTGTAAGCAACCCTAATGTCCAACAACCAGGGTGTACTTGCCAAAAGTCTTGGTGACAGAAAACCAGCTCAAACAGGACAAGCTCAGGTACCTGAAAAGTGCGGTAGCAGAACTCATCGCAGCTGCAAGCGTCCAGGGCTGCGTCAGGTCTGGTCTCTGCCCTCCTTTGTTCTGGTCCCATTCCCGGGAAAGTTCTAGAGACTGCGACCTCCACGTCCAGCCCGCATCCCTGCCCGGACCAACTTGGATCACGTGTCCCCTCCTCAACCAATCCCTGAGGACAGGGAGCTCCGGGGCTCCGATGGGTCAGATCCAGGAGGCATGCTCGCCTGCACCCGACAGCTGCCCCGTTGTGAACTCTGCCGGCTCAAAGTGAGAAATGGCACCCCTCAGGGAAGTTGAGGCAATGAAGAGTGCCTACCGGCAGGTGGAAAACAACAAACCTCACTGCGGGGGAAGGTTACCATGACAGGCACACACGTGGCTACCAGCATGGGGCTTGAAGCCAGCCTGCCAGGGCCTCACCCAGACTTTGGGTGAGGGCACTTAACCTCTCTGGGCTTCAGTTTCCTCATCTGCAAAGCAAGCCTAATAATAGTTCCTGATTTTAGGGCGGGTGTGAGCGCTCTTGAGATCATGCTGGTGACGTGCTAGCCCCAGCGTCTGGCACCCAACAACAAGCAGCAATTGTTAGAAGAGCTTATAAGATGGAAACAGGTCTGTGTTAAAATATGGTGGGGAAATCAAGATACAAAATTGCACTTCCACTCTAATTTCAGGGATGCAAACAAGCAACCAGCAGCCCAAAACCTGACCATGCATTGTCAAGACAAGCAGAAAAGAAGCAAAATGTCCACGGAGGGCTGTTCTGAGTGATGGCATTATTGGTGAATTTCCCCTGTGTTTTCCATATTTTCTATAGTGAGCAAATATGACTTTTAATTTAAACTTGTTACTTGGAAAAAATAATCTCTCTAGTCTGCAAAAACCGAAGAGAACAGCTGGCCCTTGCTGGAATTTGTCAGGAATTCCCAGGCTGATTGTGAGTTTAAGGTCCAAATTTAGTCATGGCGGAGATAAGGACCTGTGAGTGTCCAGTGGAAGCCAGGCCCAGCTGACCAGTTAGGCTGGGCCAGGCCAGGTTCAGCGCCCAGCTTTCTGGGGTGGAGCCTTGCAGTGATATCGGGAGGGGGCTGGGGGTGGCGCACAGGGTGAAGGAGCTGCCCAGGCCTGTTCTTCCTGGCTTGTTAGAGCAGCCCACCTTGGTGACACTGAGTTTTAGGAGCAATGGGATAAGAAAGATGAACCAGCATTTATCAAGCAGCAGAAACCATGCTTTTCACACGTTTCTGCGATGAATCTTCACAATGTGCTCATTTTACAGACAACTGAACCAAGGTCCCTCCAAGGTAGAAGTAGGATTGGGCCCCAGGTGGGCCTACTGAAGATTCAAGACAAAATCTTTTAGAGGTACACTCTGCACCCTGCCCCAAGGTCTTGATTAGGGGTATACCCAGCACCCAGGCTCCTTTCTCTTCTAGGTGTCCTTCCCATGATGCCACCTGCTTCTACTGGGCCAGCCAACATTTTCATCAATGCTGTCTGATAATCACATTTTGTTAAATAAAAAAAGACCATTTTAATCTAAGCTGTTTGGGTGGTAAGAGACTGAAAACTAACTCAAGAAAAAAGGGAGGAGACAGAATTTACTGACCCACACAACTGAACAAGTCAGTCTGGCTTCAGGAATGGCTGGATCCAGGTGTTCACGTGATGTCATCGGTCATCTGCCTCTGCCCCTCAGTTCTGCTTCCCTTGGGGTTGGTGTTATTCTCAGGCAGATTCTCCATTTGTGGTAACCAAGAAGACCTCCAGTGACTCAACTTATAATATGCCAGCTTAGTAACCCTTTTAAAAAGTTTCAGGAAAAGTCCCAGGGCTGTCTTTCCTTTGACCCTTGGATCAAAAGCTCAATTCCCAAACCAATCTCTGTCAGTGCCCAGACCTGACACAAAACAAGTATGACATGGCCCTGGCCTTCAAGAACCAGCCGGTCTGCAGGGGAAGGCAGCCCCGTAAACAGACACGTTTGGACCAGTGCGGTTCTGAGGCTGCGGGGACAGGTCCGGCACAGGGCATGACAGCCCTGGATCATTTAGTGATGTGACGCAGGCATCCTTTCCCATGGCATCCGTGTGCTAGCTGACGCCCAGGCCGGGCTCCCTGGCACATCACACTTCTGTGCTGCGGTGCAAGTGCGGTCCCCTCACCGTCCTCACCCTCTGCTGTCCGAAGTGCGGCAAGCCTCAGCGGAGTTTTGCCATGATGTGCGTACGGAGACTTCTCTTCCCCCATTCCCTGGGTTCCTGCAGGACAAACGATCTTCCAGAAAGACAATAATAATAACAATAACAACAGATCATTTCATAAGCACTCTCTGTGTGTGAAGGACACCCATGACATCATCAAGTCCGCACAACAGCCCTTTGAAGGGGGCGCCATGGTTGCTCTCATTTTCTTGGTGAGAAAGTCAAGACTCAGAGACTCAGTAACCCTGTTCCAGCCTGCGTGGCCTCGGCCCTTTCTGTCCGTGGCCTGTCCCGGATCTAGACCCCATGGCTCTCAAGCGCAAATGGGCCTGGGAACGTGCCCCTGTGATCTCGTCGACCCGCACAAACAGCTCGGCAGCAGATGTTGCAGCCCCTTTTACACGCAAGGAAGGGGGCTCGGAGAGGGCCGCAGCCTGCCCCAAATCACCGTGCTCGAGAGCTGGGGGCCAGGGCTTGGACCAGGGCTGGCTCTTCCCACCGTCACAGCTTGTCTGCCAGCAGGAGGGCGGGGGGATGGGGGAGAAGGAGAAGAAAAGAGAGAAGAGAAGAGAAGAGAGAGAGAGAGAGAAAAAAGAAATGCAGCCAGACGCAGCACCTAGAAGGGCAGAGGAAAGCCTGCAGCCACCCCCGACACACAGCGTCCCTTCACTGAATCCCAGGGACAGGGAATCTCTGCTTTTCCCTTCAGGCTCGGCCCTCCTGGCTCCGAGGAGCAGGTTTGGCTCCCACACAGGGATGTGGAAACACGAATATTCCAGGCATCCAGCTATGGGAACAGAACCCTGACCTTGGCTGTTAAATGCACCCAGGGAGAAGCTTCCAGAAGCCTGGGGGGTAGGCTGCATCAAAACCGAGTGCCTCAGGCAGCCTGGTCCGCTTTCCTCGGCCTCCTCCTCTCCCAGCTCTGGCCTGCCCAGGTCGAAACCTTTTCCCCAGACCGACAGCCCCAGACGCTTCTCCCCAGCGGCCCGGGAAGGCCTCTGCCATCTCCCGGGACTGCATGGGCCTGCTTGGGGTGGCTGCAGAGGCCTCAGTCACCCCCGTGCTCTGCCCCAGCGAGGGGCCACCCGAGTTTATGTGAATGTGCCCTGGAGCCATACGATGGGGAGGCCCCCTCTGAGCCTCACTTTCCTGCCTCTACTGGGCCCCTCCACAGCCCTCCCTCAGGCCCTTAGGAGGCTGCATCCTGGCGTCTCAGTCAGCCCGAGCAGGTGTTTGCAAGGTGGTGGAGTCTATCATGGTGGATGAGGGTTTGCTCCAGCTAAGGAGACAGACAAACCTGGGGTCCGTGCCTGCCTCTGCTGTGCGATCTTGGGCAAGTTGCTTGCCCTCTCTGAGCCTCAGTTTCTGGATCTTTAAAGTAAGAGGGGTATCAGTCAAACTGTGTAAGGAAGTGACTGGCATTCAGTAGGTGCTAAGTTATGGCAGTTATTTGTTTAAGAGTAAAATAGGCCATTCCACGCCACCTCCCCGCCCTCCGCCCCACTCCCTGCCCTGGCCTCCCACACCCCAGGCCTCCCTTCATGGCAGCCTGATGGCTCCGTTCTGCCCTGGCGAGCCTGTCCCTTGACACTGTTGCAGTATCTGCAGGTGACACTGTGTCCACATCCCCAGCGCCCCGCACAGGGTCTCCCCAACACCAGAGCCTTGGTACTTACACGCCCACCCCCCCGCACCCAGCATGGCATTCCTGGCATTCGCACACTTCCTGCCCACCAAGCCAGGTGGCAATGCCGGTGCTGGGGGCTTGTCCGGCCCCTGCCCCGGCTGCTCTGGCTTCCCGTCAAGAATGCCCCCCAGGCCTGGGAGGCTGAGCGACCTCAGGCTCCAGAGGGAAAGTCACCCTTCTGCGCAGCTCCCGGGAGCAGCCCTGCATTCCAGGAGGGGCGTGGGAAGGGCCAGGCCTTCTCCGGCTGAGTCGGCTGCAGCCAAGCCACCCCCACGGCCTCGGCGTGGCCATGCCCCCTCGGGCCCCCAGGGAGACCCGCCCCACCGCGGAGGTCGGAGACAGAGCTCGGGGAGAAGATTCCCACTGCAACCCCGGGGCAGGAGCATCAGCAGCTGTCCTCCCATCCGCCCCCATTCCCCCGTAACCGATCCCTCCCTTTGCCGGCGCCCCCACCCACAGGGAAAGAGTCCTCTCCATGATGCCGAGCCATCGCAGCCCCCTTTGCCTCTGTCCCCCTGACAGGTGGTCCCAGGCTGTCCAGATCCCACTCCAGAGCCGTCCCTCCCCCCTGACCTTGCCATCTTTCCACCCTGGGCTTGTTGTTTACAGGCCCGGGCTGGGGGCGCCTTCCCGGAGGTACCCCAGAGCTGGGCGCTGGGGCGGGAGAGCAGCTGGCCCGAGCGCTCTCTGCCGAAAGGCTGCCCAGGCCCAGCAGCCGGAGGGCAGCACGGTGGGGAGCCCCCAGGGCGGGGACAAAGGTCAGGAGACAATGTCCTTCTAACACAGCCAGCCCGTCTTCCTGCAAGAGGCCCCCACGGCTCCCCCGGCTTGGGAAAGGCACGGGGCAGTGGACGCCTGGCAGGGGGTGAGGGCCACAGCGCTCTGGACCCCTCTCCGCCCTCGCCAGGAGCAGTGAGCCTGGAAGCCGGAAGGTCCAGGGCAGGGAGGGGCTCGGCAGTTTCCCTCCAGCAGATGGAGCGTCGTCGCCCTCTCGTGGCCGTGGTGAGGAGCGGCAAGTGCCGGGGCAGAAGGAAACTGCGGGAAGGATGTCCCAGGACCATGGGAACATGGTGCGGGCGGACTTGCCGCCAGCCCCCAGATGGCTCCAGATGTCCTGGGAAGCCAGGCTTCTGCCAACGGCCTTGTGGTCTCAGCAGCCTTGAAGAGGGCATGTCAGGGTGACATTGGGGCTGGGGTTACGTGAGAGTTTGGGGGTGGGCTGGGGCCAGGACAGGATCTTTTCCCACACCTTGCAATGCTGGGAACATGGTGACCCTGGTCCTCACCTCGGGCCGCTAATCTGACCGGCTCAGTTTAGTCCACATGTCTGACCCTGTGACGGGCATGTTAGAATAAAACAAGTGTGTAAACATTGCCGGCGGGGCTGCAAACTAGTACAACCCCTGTGGAAAGCAGTATGGAGATACCTCAAAGAACTAAAAGTAGAACTACCATTTGATCCAGCAATCCCACTACTGGGCAGGAAAAGAAAAAAAGACATTTTATATTTATATAAAAAAAGACACCTGCACTAGAATGTTTATAGCAGCACAATTCACGATTGCAAAGATGCAGAAACAACCCAAGTGCCCATCAATACATGAGTGGGTTAACAAAATGTGGTATATGTATACCATGGAGTACTACTCAGCCATGAAAAATGGTGAACTAATGCCCCTTGTACTAACCTGGTTGGACCTGGAGCCCATTCTTCTAAGTGAAGTATCTCAAGAGTGGAAATACAAACACCACGTGTGCTCACCAGCAAATTGGAACTCATCGGTCAACACCTGTGTGCACACATGGAAATAACACTCATCACAAATCAAGCAGGCAGGGGAATGGGTAAATTCATACCTAATGGGTACAATAACTGACTCAAACTGTACAAAAGCAATTTATGTAAACAGAATGCTTGTACCCCCACAATATTCTAACATTTAAAAAAGGGAAAAAAAGAATAAAACAAGTAGGGGAAAATGCAATATTTTTTTAAACCCTCAAATATAGACAAAAATAGTAATGTTGCTAAAACTGCACCTCTGGCCACCCAAAAAAGAAAACATATACCTCCCTGATAGTTGAAATATTTGTGACCCGGCTGTTTCAGGAAGTCTGCTCTGGGTTTGCGACAAAATCTGTAGGTTGCAAACCTCTGCAGGTTCCACATTCCAAGTGGAAACAGCAGGAACCCAGGGCGACCAGCTTGCACGACCAGCTTGCACGACCAGCTTGCACGACCAGCTTGCACGACCAGCTTGCATACTGGTAGCGTAGAGCGGTTCGCCTGCTGCCACAGAGCTGAAAGACGCAAGGATGGGCTGTGCTCTGGGTGACTCGAATGGTGACTGTGCTGCCCTGCTCTCATTGCCTTGGCACACGGCGATCCTGGCGTGCCCAGGGTCCCCTCCTCCCGGCTTCAGGTCCATCCTTACAACAAAAGATCTGGATTGAATCTCATTGTACTAAATTTAGTAGGAGCAGAATATTAATAATAGGACATTAGGTAAAAAACAAAACTAAACTAAAAATTAAAACAGTACAAAACCATATGACACTATTAAACTATACAGGACTAATTATTTGTGGGGGAAAAAAAGCTGAAGGAACATACCAAAATGTTAGCAAAAGCTATCTTGATGGAGGGATGGTGGTGGTGAATTAAGAGTGGTTTAATTTTCTTCTTTTCCTTCTCTGTATGTAAGAAAAAAATTAAATTCCATAAGGAACATATATTGTTGCTATCATAAGAAATATTTTAAAATATTATTATTAATAATGCAACAAGGGTCTGGAGATGGGCACAGAGAGAAAAAATGACAAGAGGAGACAATATTCTAAAGAGAGTGGTCAAAGTAGAGCCCAGTGAAATAACAAATTAATCGAATACGACACAATCTCTGCTCTCGCCAACCTCCTTGCCAGGTGACAGGGACAGAAGTGAAAGCAGGTATTACACAGAGTGGCCCGGAGATTAGGGGAGCTCTGGCCTAACCTGAGGGGGCTGAGGGGATCAGGGGAGCCTTCCAGGAAGAGGAAACTTTGAGGAGCAGCTGGAATGGGGAAGAGACGGTCTCCAGGTGGAGGAGGAAGGGCTCACCAGGAAGGTGGAACAGCATATGCAAACGCCCAGAGGCAGCTTCATCCCGCTTGGGTGACCCATCAGGCCAAGAACAAAAACAGGTATAAGAAGGAGCCAGTTTGGAGAGGACGCTGAACTCTACCGAGGACAGCTTTTGAATGTCTCTTTTTAAATAGTCCCTTTTATTTCCCTTCCGCCATCACATATTTAACAAAACAGAAAACACTTGAGCTCTGATTTATCTGCTAAGCCTCTACCCAGAGCTGTGGTTTGCCTGACAAATTGCAAAATTGACCTGCCAATCAATGCTAAGAAGTTGAGTCAGACTAAATCAGGAGCGAGAGTTTCTAAGGGCTGCTTGTCATTCCCCACTTGCCTGCGAGGGAAGAAGTCGTGCCCCGGGTGTGGATGGGATGCAGGCTCTGTAAGCCCCACAGCCTCCGCAAGTCCCTGGCGCTTGCTCCCTCGGAGTCTCTAGTGACAGAACAGGTGACATAGCGCTAGAGGGCCATCTACAATGCCTCTCACTGCCTGCTCCGGCTCCAGGGATGCCGTGAGACTCCCAGGTGGCTTTAAAGAGCCCGCCTCTGCTGGAGAGAGCGGTGGCCACTGTCAGGCTCAGCCCACCCTTCTTCCTGGATGGAAGTGGGGGGGGGGGGCAGGCCTCCTCCAAAGAACAGGATGCCCTGGCTGCCCGGGACGTGCCGCTTGGTGTTCACAGCAACTTCTGGAGCCGGAACCAAGGCCACACTCCTGAGCGCGACATTCAGGCTCCGGGGCCCTCTGGTCCCACAACCTTGCATCTGGCCATGCCCGAGCCAGAGCGAGCCGCCTCCACAAATGTGCATGGCTCCTATTTTTAAATATTAACCGAGTCTCCTTGACCCCTGGCATTCACTTCCCTCACCCGGAGTCTCTCCCTCCCTCCCTACTCAACGGAAAAGTGCCACGTGGGGCAGAAAGAGCTGGGATGCAGGGGCTTCCTAGGACCAGCCTGGGGTGCTGTGTGGAGAGAGGGAATTGGGAGTGGGTCCCTGTGCTCTACTCCCCATCCACAGCTATACAAGTCTCGGGAATGCGGCCGTGACCTTGAGGGAAAGGGAGGGAACCAGCGGAATGGAGTCTCGGAAGACAAATGAAGTTGTTGGGAAAACAAGCCCAGTTTCTGCGTGCCTGGGTTTGTGGGCTGAGATTCATACCTGTTGTACACAGGCTACTCTCAGTCTGGAATGTCCCCTACCATGCCCCAAGTGCACACACGCACACTCGCACACACTCACACGTTCACTCACACTCACACGCTTTGCTTGGATCGCGCCTACTCACTTGTTCACCATTGGGGCCTCAGTGTCCATACGACTAGCCCACCCGGCCGGCCTCGCCCCACTCCCACGCCGCCCGCCTGCCTTGAGCTGTAAGCATTTGCCTACTTCTCTGCGACTCTCAGTAAACCACTAGCTTCTCGAGCACAGGGACAATGTCTCGTCCACTCTTACATCCCTGATGCTCAGAGCAGTGCCCAGCACTTGGTGGGCACCCCACAAATAGCCACTTAAAGAAGTGAATATTTCACCTCAACAAGTGGCTTAAACGAGTCTTCTCTTAAACAAGTGACTGCACGGCAGGTGAGGAGACAGGGCTTGGGGAGAGTGTCCAAAGAGGGGCTCTTCCCGCTGGCTGCAGAGATCGGCTTCAGGCCCCGTGCGCGGGCCGGCCGTTCCCATCCGGTACATTCGGAGTCTTGCTGCCTCCGTCCCGCTGCTCTGTGTGTTCCCTTCTCCTCTCTCCACGTCTTGGGAGGGCTCTCGGGAGGAAGGGGGGCACAGAGCACAAGAGGCATGCGGTTGGGGCTGGAGAAGGGATTCTGCAGCGTCTGGAAGGCAGGTAGGAGAATCCACAGGTGGGAGACAAAGGGCGTTGGTCCCTTCGTGGTGGCTGAGAATGACAAGTAGAGAAACGATGCTGTTTTGACATTGGTTTTTTCTGCGGGATTGTGTTCCTGATGCCACAGGCCTTTCCTCAGACTGGGCCACAGCTTTACAAGCGTTATATCCCTGAGAACCCACGACAGTCCCTGCCTCTGCCTCCACGAAGGAAGAGGAGGAGGGGAGAGAGTCCTCTTTGCCTGGCGTGCACAGCCCTGCTCATGTTATGCCTGTGCTCGCTCTTCATTCAGCGAACAGTCACCAAGATGTAGAGGGTCCTTTATTTTCTGCTGCTCTTCCACTGCATAATATTCCCTTGTATACATCCCACCCTGGTTCCCGAAGGAGACGGCTATTACTTTTCTCCTGCCCAGCTTTCACTCCCTTCCAGAAAGAGCACCTCCGTCTTCCTCGGCTGCCATCACCCCACCCCCAGCCCTGAGGGTCTCGCAGGCTGTTCCTGTCCCCTTGGCCAAGAGCTGTGCACAGGGCCTGCCCGTCAGGGCCACCTACCTCCACCTGTCCCCACCCACTGCAATCCATGGTCCACGCAGCAGCTGGAGGATCTTCTCAAAACATAAACAAGACTCTGTAATCCCTCTGCTGAACCACTTCGGTGCAGCACTCACCGGCCGCGACACCTCGCCCGCAGCCAGCACTCACAGTCCGCACGGCAGTCTGTGCTGTGCATAGACGACGAGTCCATCTTGCTCCTGTGTGATGAGGAAAGCTGTAAAGCACTGAAAGCTCGTCTTACTTTACAGGCAGCCTTACTTGTCATGTAAATCAGAATAGGTAACATATACATATATGTTTTCATTACGTTATTTTTAAATGTTCACAATTTTATTTTGATAAATGAAAAATTAGAAAATTCATATCACGGCTATCAGCTACAGTCGACGCTCGGTTCATCTGTGGCTGTCGACTATAGTTGACGCTAGTACCGAAGTGCTTAAACTCCTTCAAAGATCCTCATACCAAACCTAATGCTGTTCGCCAGGGCCTGGGAAACCTTGCAAGATCTGCATAAAGTTTCAACGGTAGTGTTGCCTATGCAGAAATACCCTTCGTGGCCACACGATGGCGACCGCTTGCAGTCTTCGTAGCACCACCTCGTGCCAGGTCAGTGTCTCTCCCCTGAGGAGCGGCGGGAGGGCAGGGCCAGCTCTCTCTCTTCCTCACTTATAGAAATTGTTTTTATTTCGAAATATTAAGGGGCATAATGTTTATATGGATGGCTTTAAATGCTTTAGTCAGTGCTCTAAGTGTGCCCATCACCTGAATAGTATTGCTCATTGTCCCTGCTGGGTAGGTTTTCACTGCTCCCCCTCCCCCTGCCCCCTTCTTGATTTCCAACAATTTTTACTTCTTTCTGTGCCCATCAGTTAATTCAGGTTATTAGGGAGTACACGTGTTCTCCCTCACTTTCTATTCTCAGTGCCTGGCACGTGGTAGGTTCTCAGTCGATGTTTGAAGGAGGCCGTGGACAGTGCCCTGGCCGGGGGGACAGAGAGAAGTGCTGGGCTGTGGCAGTGTCCGGGGTGGAGGTGGGGCCGGTCTGCACTCAGGGGGTGCAAAGCCCATAGACACAGCGGACAGGGGGCCTGTCTTAGTCCGCCTGGGCTGCCATGACCGGAAACCATAGACTGGGCGCTCATAACAGCACACATTAACGCTCGCGGTTTTGGGGGCTGGTAAGTCCAAGGTCAAGGATCCAGCATACTCAGTGTCTGGTGAGGGCCTTCCTCGTAGGTGGTGTCTTCTTGCTGTATCCGCACATGGGGAAAGGGGCAAGGACTCTCCCTGGGCCTCTCTGATAGGGTCACTGAGGCCCTCACAAGGGCTCCACCTCGTGACCTAATCACCTCCCAAGGGCTCCCCCTCCTAAGACATTACATGATGGGGTAGAATTCCAACATAGGAATTTGGGGGTGACACAGACATTCAGACCATAGCAGGGAGGATGCGTTTTGGGAGCACAGAAAATGGAATGTACTGGCAGGTCAGATGGGAGGGGAAAAATTAGGGATGACCCCTGAATTTCTAGCTTGAGCAACTCTGAGGATGGTGGTGCCATAGACTTGGGGTGGTGGGAGGGCGTTTTAAGGAAAGCCTGCACTTTATGTTTGGGATGTATCCACGTTGGGATGTCTGCAGAGCACTTAAGGGGAGGTGTTGAGGCAGCCGCTGGGTCCGGAGCAGGGGGCAAGGAAAGGTCTAGATTCAAGGCATAAGCGCAGGGTCAACAGTGTACAGAGGAATTGAAAATCACAGATCGTAGGACATCAGCTGGGGAAAGGGTGTATCTGGGGAGAAGACGGGGCTGTAGGAGCACATTGGAGGATCCCCAAGACTCTGAGATCAGGGAGAGAAAGGGCAGCCAGTGGAGAGTCGTGGACAGAACAGGCCAGGACAGGGCAGGAAGACCAGGCCAGCAGAGGCAGCATTTCTCAGAGACAGAAGTCAGCAATGGAGATGCTGCTGCTGAGCGCATCAGTGTGACGGGGACAGAGAAGTGGCCTGTAGACTCACAGCAGGAAGGCCCCTGGGGAGCTTGGCGAGAGCGCTGGCAGTAGAGTGGTGGCCACAGATTGTGGTTAAGGCGTCCTGCAGCTTGACTGGGGAAGCCAAGATGAACATCTTGGCCATCCTTCTGCAAGTTTGGCTGTAAAGAACAGAAGAGAAGCGGGGTGGTAGCCGGGACTCTGATGCCACGAGAGCTTTGCCGCTTGTTCACGTGAGCGATTGGTTTGCTTTGGTGGTGGGAGAGACTGGCATCTGGGGTAAGAGGGTTCTTTGTGACACAGGATGAGTCCATGTGTTGCCAGCTGTTTGACGTCCCTGGCTCCTCCCAGTCAAAGCAGATAGAGGCTCCCAAATATAATGACAACCAGAACCCACCCCCCATTTCCGAAAGCCTCCTGATGTGCATACCAAAATGCAACTGAGAACCAAAGCTCCAGCACCAAAGTCAACAAACTTGTTTTGTGAAGGGACAGACAGTAATACGTTTCAGCTTTGCAGGCCGCACAGCCGGCATCGCAACTATCCAGCTCCACCGTAGTGGCTCGACAGCAGCCATGGACAATGCCTGAGCAAATGGGTGTGGCTGTGTTCCAATAAAACTTTATTGGAAAACACAGCTGGCAGGTCAGTGGGCTGCTCCCTGGCCGAGTGTGCGTGCGTGCTGGTGGCTCACCCAGAGGAGAAGGCATTGGTGACGCTGGAGGGAGAGAAAACCAGACATGCAGGGCGTGCACCCGGAGCCCTAAGGCTGTGGTGGCCGTGAAGCGGGAAGACATGTACCACTGTGTGGCGGGACAGGAGGTGCAGGAAGGCGGTAGGTTTGGTGGCGGTAGGTTTGGTGGTGGTAGGTTTGGTGTTGGCCATGTGACATTTGCCCCTGGAGACTGTCCACTGCTCCCTGATGGACGAGTTGAAGTCATCAGCTGAGAGTGAGGAGCAGTAGAGGTTTTGAGATCACAAAGGGGGGGACTGATCTCTCAGGAATGGGACAGGAAACCTTCTAGAGAACCACGGTAGGATTGCAGGGCAGCAAGAGACCATTGGGGATCATAAAACTGGACTGAAAGTGAACTTAGCTTGGCAGTGGCATTTGTGTCCCCTCGCATCCGTATGTGGAAGCCCCAATCCCCAAGGTGACAATGTTAGGAGCGGGGGCCTGGGGGAGGGGATTAGGGCGGGAGGATGGAGCCCAAGATGGGATTGGTGCCCTTGCAGGAAGGGCCATGGGAGCCGGCTCTGTCTCTCCCCACTCCCCACCGTGACGTGAGGACACAGTGAGAAGGAGCCCGTCTGTGAGCCAGGAAGGGGCCTCACCAGGAACAGGTCAGCCAGCACCTCGACCTTGGGCTCCCAGCCCCAGAGCCGTGAGCATCAGCGCCTGTCACTCAAGCTGCCGGCCCGTGGGACTGTGTTTCAGCAGCCCGAGCTGGCTGAGACGGTGGGACCCCATCCAGCAATGCTCAGCTGCTCGGGAGACCCGGGAGGCCAAAGGGTGGGGTTCATCCAGGGCCAGGATGGTGCCAGGCGGGGGAGATGGAGGAAGAGAGGGGCACGGCATGGAGGGCACCCGAGAGAGAGGATGGACCTGAGACCTGAGCAGGGAGGGTAGGAAAGGACAGCGGCTGGGCAGAAGGACGGGAGAAGAGGGTGACACTGGTGGGCTGGAGGACAGGGCCAGGGGATGGGGACATTCTCGACTGAGGGGACTGGAAGGGTGGGAAGTGGTGGCCGGGGGCTGGTACATGGCCTTGAGACATCAGAGGTGAGGCCGTATCTGAGAATGGCCGAGTCCACTTGTGCAATGGGGTGGGTGGCTGGACATGGGGGACGAGAAGGAGGCTGGAGGTGGGGGAGGGGTGAAGCTGCGAGGCCCAGGGACTTGGGTGGGTCACCCCCATGTGAGTCCCTGGGTGAGCGAGTGTGAGTTGGGAGTGAAGGCGTGTGTGTGGGCAGGTGTATGAGCGTGCATGTGGGGCGGGGATGTGCAGGCGTGTGTGGGAATGTTGGTGTATGAATGCGAGTGCACGCGTGCAGAGGTGTGAGTGTGTGTGTGTCCACGTGTGGGAGTGAGCGTGCACATGTGCGGATGTGTGTATCCGTATGTGTGGGCGGGGGTGTGAGAGAGAGGGGGGCATGTAGACAAGGTCAGGTCAGTGACAGGTTGTACAGGGCAGCACAGTGAAAGTCTGGAAGATGCCAGAAGGCTGGGGTGGGCGGGAGGCAGGGTGGGATTACCTGGGGGTCTCACCAGGCTCTACTCGTGTGGTCTTGAGGCCTCTGCAGCTGAGTGGCAGCTTCCAGAGCAGCTGCTCCCCGTGTTCCTTCATTCCCTGTACTGGCACTTCCTGGATTGCTACTGCACGCTTTTGTCACTCGTTTGAAGAAATCGCACAGTATCCCACTGACTGGATGCCGCAGAATGTGTTCAGCATTCCTTCCTCTAGTAGTAAATTAGTAAGCATTTGAGCGTGTGCAAAAATGTTCAATTGTCCACAGCACCACCGTGCAGGTCCTTGAAGCTGTCTTTTTGATCACAATGGCCTCCATTGGATAAATTCCTTGAAGAGGAATTGTTAGGTCAAAAAACATGCAAAGGCCTAGGACATTAGACCTATGCTGCCAAACGCTCTCCAAAAGGATGGAAACAACTCAAATTCAGCAGCAGTGGTGAGGATATCCACCTCCCTGCAATCTCACCACCTCCGGGTAGCATTCATTTTTCATCTTTGATAAATTATACTTTAAATATATGGTATCTCATTGCTCTTGCAATATACTTTGATTATTAGCAAATACATACATTTTATTCTTTGAGTATTGGTTATTTTCTTGTGAATTACTTTTCCTTGTCCTTTGCTGATTTTTTGGCAAAGTGTTACTTGTTAATAAGAATGCTAGTAAAAATAAAAATCCTTTGTTGGCCATATGTGTTGAAAATATTCCTCCCAGTTTATTATTTGATTTTCGATTTCTTTCTTTCTTTCTTTCTTTCTTTCTTTCTTTCTTTCTTTCTTTCTTTCTTTCTTTCTTTCTTTCTTTCTTTCGACAGAGAGACAGACTCTCGCTCTGTTGCCCAGGCTAGAGTGCCGTGGCATCAGCCTAGCTCACAACAACCTCAAACTACTGGGCTCAAGCAATCCTGCCTCAGCCTCCCAAGTAGCTGGGACTATAGGTTTGTGCCATCATGCCCGGCTAATTTTTTCTATATATTTTTAGTTGTCCAGCTAATTTCTTTCTATTTTTAGTAGAGACAGGGTCTCACTCTTGCTCAGGCTGGTTTCGAACTCTTGAGCTCAATCTGCCTGCCTCGGCCTCCCAGAGTGCTAGGATTACAGGTGTGAGCCACCACGCACGGCCTTGACTTTCAATTTCAATGGGGAAATTGCCACACATTCCTATTCCATAAATCCTATTGTTATTTTAACTTAAATTTCATAAACATCCTAAAGGAATTACTGATAATTTACATCTTTCAAATATTAAATTCTCGTATCCAGACATATGATAGGTATCTTTCTTGTTTTTTTCAAGTTTTCTTTGTATGTTTCCTTGTAAAATATTACTGTTTTCTATGTTAGATACTTCCAATGTCTCAGTAAATTGATTACATGAAGATTTCCGTTTCATGGTGGCTGGTAGACTATCTTGTTTCAGACCAACACTCCCACTCTGGACAAAATAATTTTTAGTCTATGTAAAGACATCAGAGAAGTACAGAGGCAGACAGGCCTTGAGAGATGAATGCAGGAGTAAAAGAGAAATCAGAAAAAAGTGAGACTTTAAAACAACAGAAGCCCAGCTTGGCTTCTTTAGCTTAGGTGATCTGCCACCAAGTGCCTGATCTCACAGATATTAGGGAATTTGCTGGCAGCCTTCCTGCTTTTCTAATATGTGCATGTAAATCTTTTTCAAAGAAGGGCTTTCCATCTATCTTGTACCTTTCTATATGTTGCATTTTCATTATTATTTAGTCCCAAACATTTTCTGTTTTCCATTGTGAGTTCTTTAACCCATGGATTGTTTAGAAATGCATTGCTTAATTTCTACATAGTTGGGGATTTTCTAGTTATATTTTTGCTATTGATTTCTAACACCATTCTACTGTGTTTGAGTAACATGCTCTGCATTAGTTCAATCCTTTGAAATTTGTTTTGCCCTAGCTTATAGTAAATCTTCACAAATATTCTGTGTGTACTTGAGAACAATGGACATTCACCTGGTGGGGTATGGTGTTTGACATATGTGAATTAGGTCAAGCTTGTTAATCATGTTGTTGAAATAGTCTATTTTCTTTATTTTTTTGTCCACTGTAGTCAGGGGAAGGACCCTTGGTAGGTGTGGGATGTTATCAAACGATCAACAGGTATCCTCAAAATTCTGTCTGCATATAAGAGCTCCCTCTCCAAAAGCTCATTTGGGCTCACTGAAATCCCACTCTGTGACTGTGGATTGGATATTTCTTCCTTTAGTTCTGTCAACTTTTACTTTATATATTTTGGAGCTATGTCATTAAGAACATAAACACTTAGAATTGTTATGGCTTCCTAGGAGACTAAAACTTTTATCATTATGAAAGGTCTCTATCTTCAGTAATGTTTGTCTTAGAGTCTACATTTTGGGTTCTTTCAGGCCCATCCTTGCCTGAGGTGGGCTCAGAACTGGCCTTGCCCTCCTCCCCCTCTATTGGGCAGATAGTTAGGGTCTCCAGCTCTTCTCGGGACAAGGGTTCCTGCTTCGGTGCTATCTCGAGCAATTGCTCCACCTGGGAAGAAGGATAAGGGCAGGCACTCCATTTTTGTGTTGCCCCACCCTTCATCCTATCCGAGCAACTGCTACGCCTGGGGAAGGAGGGAATGCTCTATCCATCTGGGAATCCCCCAGCCCAGACATGACAGGATTTAGATAGTGGCCTAGGGTGACTTAAGGGTAATTATTATGCCATTAGCTTGAATCTGCATTGTGATTCACCACCACCCCAGGTGAGCCTTCGTAGAGGGAGCTCTTATACATAGATGGAATTTTGAGGATATCCGTTGATCATCTGATAACATCCCACCCCTCCCAAGAGTCCTGCCCTGACTGGGCTAATAAAAGGAAATGATCTGAGAAGTCAGAAAGAGAGAGTGGGTTAATCAGTGAGTGAGTGAGTGAGTCAATCAGTCAGTGAGTCAGTTAGTCAGTCTGTCTCCACTCTTGGAGACGGATCCATTTTGTTTTACAATAAGGAGCTGCTCGTGTGAAACTGCTCCTGCCTGGGGTGACTCCGTCATCTTGGCCCTGCTGGTGATTTTTCCAAGCAAGGAGTCAGAGGACCAAGATAATAGTCTGGTCTTGACACTTTGGTGTGTCCGGTCATTATTCGGCCAAGAGCACACCAAGAACTGAGGGCAGACTGCCCCACTGACTCCTCCACTTCCTCTCTTTCACAGTGGCACCCGCACCTGCAGCTTTAGTAACTGCCTCTATCCAGATGACCCCAGAATGCCCCTCTCACCTGGGCCACTGTCCTGTAGCCACTGTCTGCTGGACAGCTCCTCCAAGCCACCGCCTAGGAACTGCAAACTAACTCTCCACTGCACGCACACCCCAGCACCTTGCCCATCAGTCGGTCACTCAATCTGCCAATCCATCGAATAACAATCCACCTGGTCTTGTTTCATGTTCTCACCTGCTGTGAAGTCCTGCTCTTGGGAGTTGTGATGGACCCTGTCTCTCCCTCGCCCCACACATCCAGTCCATCAGCCAACTCCAGTGGTTTTGCCTCCTCATTATATCTGGAATGTGTCCTCTCCCGTCCACCTGCATCCTAGTCCACAAGGCCCCAGGAGGGCTGTACACCCCCAGCTGGTCTCCCTGCTCCCACACCCCTTCAAGCCATCCCATGCAGAAGATGGAGTCCTCCTGCCACTGGATTCTCACCATGTCACCCCCAAACCGGAGCCCTCCGATAACAATAATAGCAACGGTGATCTGCCAGCCCTCACAGAGCACTGCCAAGGCCCTGCGCCATTGCGGGCACGTCACTTGGCAAACTTAATCATCACAGGAGCCCTGGCTGGGGAGCTCTACTGCCATCCCAGTTACCGAGTGAGGAAATAGGCACAGAAAGCACAAGCAACTTGCCCAAGGCCACCCGGCTGGCCAAAGGCAAACACGGGATTCTGACCCAGGCAGCCTGGGGCTAGAGCTCCATGCTTAACCATGCCTAACCATGCGCCACGCTGATGGACAAGGAGACAAGCAAACCTCCTCGCCGAGGCTGAAAAGGCCCTATGCACACAGGCCTGCCCGCCTCCCAAGCCCCTCCCCAGCTGTCCGCCTCCCACCCGGACTCCTCCAGCCTCACACTGGACAGACTGCGTCCTGCCGGGGCCTTTGCACGTGCCGTGTCCCCTACTCCCTGACGGATCCCCCACACGCCCTTCTCCCAGTTAACTGCTAAGCAAGCCTCTCGCCCCAGGGGCCTTGGCCGACTGGGCACTGGCCAGTCCTTGGGGCACACACTCCCACGCACCCTGAATTTCCCTTCATGCATTTCTAGCCAGGCTGTGTTTGTACCTTCTACCCTCCCTGATAGACTGAGTGCGGCCAGAGCAGCCACTGTGTCTGTCTTGCTGCCAACGCGCCCCAGTGCCTATCGCAGTAGCGAGCACGCAGCAGCCACTCCAAGAATGTTTGTGGAATGATGGATGAACGAATGAATGAATAAGCCCCCCTGCAGAGGTGGCTACAAAGTCCTGGGGTCGGGCTCCCTGCCTCCCTCACCTCTGTCCTCTGACCACCAGGGGGCGCCAAAATCCGGAGAAAGCGCCCACCTGAGGCTCTTGCCGCTGGCCTGGCCTCCAGGGGCTCCCAGGCAAGGGGAGGTGGGGGTGGTACCAGGTCTCCTCCGTCGGGGTGTGGGCGCCACGACATCCCTGAAAAGCACCTTGGGCAGATAAAGACTAAGACCTGGTTCCCCCCTCCCTAGCCACTTCTGGCCGTGACCTCGGGGTGATGGCAGAGTCCTTCCTGCGTGGGGACTGTAGCCCCAGAGCCTCAGGTAGGACGAGACGTATTTGCTCAGCAAACATCCGTGTAAGGAGCCAGCCTGAAAGGATTTCTGAGCAGGAAAGAAAAACAAATACTGGTCCCTTACTCTCATGTGCCATTCAATCCTCGCAACTCTAAGAGGTAGGTAGGCATTGCCGTTATCCACGTTTGCAGATGAGGAAACTGAGGCACAGCTGTGCCCAGTGGAGCTTGGTGACCTCCTTCCCACGCCTTGCCTGCCTACCGGCTACCCTGCATCTGGCCTTCTCCACATCAGTGGGCCCCTGCGCAGCCACTGGTCATGTGCATGCTCCCGCCCACCGGGACCTCCCGATTCCCAGACTCTGGGGACAGCCGGGCAGGCTGTGGCTCCGACCACTCCGGGCGTTCTGGTGCACAGTCAGGAGTGAGAACCTCGGCTGCACCTGCCTGGGGGAAGGTGAGGACAGAGGGAGGAAGCACGGGATGGCGGCTGTGGGACCCGGGGGCGGGGTGAGAAGTCCACGGGCGAGGCGAGGCCAGCGTCCCCGCCGACTAGAGCCCCAGGTGGGCAGGGCCCACCAGGTGGAAAAGCCCATGGATGTCTCCCAGCTGCTGAGCCATCAGGCAGCCCCGACGGCTGCCGGGGGAGAGCACCCACAAAGCAGGGTCCCAGGCTCCTCCCCTGCCTTCCCCCGGGGTGGGCCCCGGAAGCTACCGTCTGAACAGGCCCCCGGCCATTCCTCGCACCCGAACATTTGAGGACTTTGGGCTTGGCAGGCGTTGGACCAGCCAGACCCAGGTGTGAATTCTGACTCAGCCCCTCACTGGCTCTGCGACCTGGTGTGAACCCATGATTCTTCCCGTGTGGAAGCGGGTCACCATGACAGAACGAGAGCGGTGTGGGAATCAGAAGTGGCTTGGTACATGGAAAGCACGGAATGGGCTGAAGCAGTGGGAGCAGGAGATCAAGGGCTTGGATTTCGTCCTCAAGGCGTGGATTTTGTCCCAGGGCACAGGGCAGCCATGGAAGGCGGTAGCCCAGGCAAGATGAGCAGATCTGCATTTTCCAACGTTGCGGCCGGAGGGGCTGAGCCGGTGGGCAGCTGCGCCTGGTGGCTCCGGGTGGCTCCGGGTGCCAGCTCTGGGCCGGACCGCCTGGGACGGCATCCCTGCCCCGCCCACCCCCACGGCCACGGCTGCGGGACTTTGGTGAGCGACTTAACCTTCCAATGCCTCAGTGTCTCCATCTGTCAGAGGCAGATAAGAGGATTATTTATGAGCATTAAATGAGAGAAAACACGTCGAGTCTGTGCTCAATCCGTGGCGGCCACTGTCATTGACCAGTGAGATCAGCACCACCCGGAAGAGCCCAGGCCTGGCAGCGACGGCTTGTAGGGACCAGAGCTGTGAAGTCAGCGAAGGCCCTTTGTGAGGAGCTTTAGAACAGTGTGACCCTGGGGCACATAGAACAGGCCCCCCAGGCTCCCGGGAGCCCCAGGCCAGGTGGGGGCCTGACCCCTCCTCCTCCTCCTGGAGCCCTGCGCCTGGGCCCGCCCACGTGACCCAGCTTCCTGGCGGTGATGCCAGCGCTGGAGGGAGGAAACCGGTGCCCCGCCCTGGAGCTGGAGGGCAGGAATGCGGGACGTGCTGACGTCAAAGCGTGTCCCAGTTCTGGGGAGTGCGATGGGAAGGGCTTCCTGCTGAGCCCCTTTGATCCCGGCTGAGCTGGCCTGCAGGCCCTGCGGGAGTTCAGCCACCCAGAGCTCTCCCTGGTGCACAGGCAGGGGGTGCCCTCGTGGTCCAACCCCGGCGTAGCTGTGTGACCCTGGGCAAGGCGCCTCACCTTCCAGTCCGAAAATGTGCACCCCAGAGCATCAGCCACTCGTCAGATCCACAGCAAGCTCCTACTGTGCGCTGCTCCTCGCCGAAAAGGCTAACGCGGGGTGATTCTTGTCCCCAGGGAAAGCGAGCCCCCATAGGATGGGGCCTGGCCCGGCCCTGGTGGGCTCCTGCCCACGGCCCCCAGCTGGTGGTTAGGGGAGACGAGGCCAGCAGACAGAGGCACAAAGTGTGTGTGGAGGTTTCTTTTGTTTTTTGAGACAGAGTCTCGCTTTGTCGCCCAGGCTAGAGTGAGTGCTGTGGCGTCAGCCTAGCTCACAGCAACCTCAAACTCCTGGGCTCAAGCAATCCTCCTGCCTCAGCCTCCTGAGTAGCCTCAGCTTCCTGAGTAGCTGGGACTACAGGCATGCGCCACCATGCCCGGCTAGTTTTTTCTATATATATTAGGTGGCCAACTAATTTCTTTCTATTTATAATAGAGACGGGGTCTCGCTCTTGCTCAAGCTGGTTTCGAACTCCTGACCTCGAGCAATACCGCCCGCCTCAGCCTCATAGAGTGCTAGGATTACAGGCGTGAGCCACCATGACAGGCCTTATGTGGAGGTTTCTGAACATTAAAGCTGTGACTCAGGCTGAAGCCTGGGCCCAGGCACTTCCCTGGTCGGTGACTCAGTTTCCCCAACTCTGCACACATATCACACAGCACCTGCTTCTCAGCATTGAGGCACAGCTGGTATGTGTCTGTGGGGTTCTTTATAATATCATTTATCAAGCGATTAGTGTGTACTCAGGGCTTTATGTATGTGTTTTCACTTGATTCTCAAGTGAGCCTGCAAAGACCAGGACTGTGATTAATCCCATTTTACAGAGGGATAAACTGAGGCTCAGAGAGGTGAAGGTGGTCCAAGATCCTTGACAGAGCCCAAGATCATGGAGATAGAAAATATTAATAGCAGGAAAAGAGAACTCATCTTTCTTTCTTCCTTGCTTTAATTTTCGTAGAGACAGGTCTCACTATGTTGCTCAGGCTGGTCTCGAACTCCTGGCCTCAAGCGATCCTCCCGCCACGGCTTCCCAAAGCACTGGGACTACAGGTGTGAGCCGCTGCGCCCAGCCTGAGCGCTGATCTTCCTGACATTGGCAGCATGTCCTCCACTGGAGCGACTTCCTAACAGTGGCGGGGGAGGTCTTGCCCCTGGCAAGGCCATCGTTTTGGAGCACACCCCTGAGAATCCGTCCCGCAGAGGCTGTCCTAGCCCACTCCTGCCAACCTGAACATAGGCCGCCGAAGCCTAGCACAAGTCTGCCTTCCCTTCTGCAGGTGGGTCGCCTGTGGACCCCGGCGCACCAGGCCAGGGCCCGGAGTCATGTTCCCCTCTGCCCAATACTCCCTGGAAGGCCACAGGCCAGGTTCTCCACCCTGTGCACCTCAGTTTCCCCAGCTGTGATACTGGATGAGGGGACATGCCCAGGGCCGGCGGGTGTCCTGAGAGGGCTCGGAGCCAGGCCTTGGGGTGCAGCGCCCTGCAAGGGAGTGACTCCACAGAGCCTTCCCAGAGCCTGCTGCGCCCTCGGCCCCATGCTGCCACCCGCCCCCACCCCCGTCCCCTCTGCCTTCGTCCAGGACGCCGGGCAGCCCTTGGGGGCCTTGCGCTTCGGGGCCTTGCCCTTCGGGGCCTTGCGCTTCCGGGGCCTTGCGCTCCGGGGCCTTGCGCTCCGGGGCCTTGCGCTTCCGGGGCCTTGCGCTTCGGGGCCTTGCGCTTCGGGGCCTTGCGCTTCGGGGCCTTGCGCTTCGGGGCCTTGCGCTTCGGGGCCTTGCGCTCCGGGGCCTTGCGCTCCGGGGGCCTTGTGCTTCGGGGCCTTGCGCTTCGGGGCCTTGCGCTTCGGGGGCCTTGTGCTTCGGGGGCCTTGCACTTTGGGGCCAGAGAGACCTGAGTTAGGATTCAGACCTGGCCATTCGCTAGCTGTGTGGCCTGGGCCAAGCCATTCTTTTTCTCTCTGTCTCGCTTTCCTTGTCTGTCTGTGATAACAAATATGTGAGGACACCACCAGTCGCATTTCAAAGGGACTGGAGACTGAGACATCATGTCGTTAAAGTGCCTGGCACTCTGACATACAGTAACCATTTAATCAATCACAGCTGTTGCTGTCGCTGTCCTTGTTGGCATTTACTTTTGTCCGGGGTGACTCTACGCGCCTTCTCAGGGATGCCCAGCAGGTGGCGGCAGAGGCCCCTGTTCCCGCCCAAGTGCACTAGGCATGAAGCCGCCGGGCCAGGGCTATCGAGACACCAGACTCAGAGGTGGAGGAGCAGGGAGGGTTTCCGGGCCTGTGATTCCATCAGCGAGGCTTCCTGAGCACCCAACAAGGTCCAGCCCTGTGGGGAGAGGGAGGAGGAGGAGGCCTGGAGCTCTGCTCCTCCCGGCCACTCCTTGCCCCTCCGTAGCCTCCACCGCCCTCCCTCTCGCTCCCTTCGTCTCTCCTCCTCCCTCCTTCCCTTCCCTCCTTCCCGCCCAGCAAGTGCGCAAATGCACCATGCCCTGCTGAGCGCGGGCTCTGTGCGGTGAGCTGGGGACACACAGGGAAGGAGACAAGGGCTGTGCCCTCTGGATCCTGCAAACCAATGGGGGGAGGGCAGGCAGCAAACGAATGAATCAGAAAGAAGACAGATCCTTCCAGACCCTGGAGAAAATAAAGCGGAGTGTGACAGAGTGACGGGGAGCGGGGTAGGAGGTGGCCAGCAGGGAGGTCGAGCCAGGCAGAGGGGCAGCCGGCACAAGGCCCTGCATGCAGCTGAGGATATGAGGGCCAGGACGTGAAAAGCCAGTGGGGACAGGGCCAGAAGGAGGTTTGTGGGGTGCAGAAGAAAGGGCTGACCAGCTGCCGCAGCAACCAAAACCACCACCAACACTAACTGGGCACTGACTAGGCGCCAGCCACTCACACTCGTCCTGTCCCATTTACAGACAAGGGAACTAGAATGAGCCACAGCCAAAGCAGGGTTTTCAGGGGCCCTGGAAGTCCCCAGGGCCACTGGTGAGAAGAAGGAAATGGACGGTGAGAATTAGCATTTATTGAGCATGTCTTGGGTGCCAGGCCCTCTGCTGGGTTGTCTGATGTCATTTCACGTACATTATTGTCATCGCTCAAGAGGATTCTAGAGGTGAGGAAACTGGGGGCCCAGAGGGGAGCTGACTTGCCCAAGGTCATAGTCAGGGAGTAGCAGCCCTGTCACTTGAACCCAGGTCTTCCCACTTGGGCACCCTGTGGCCCAGGAACCTCGAAGCCCTCTGCAGGGCCATCCTTCCCCAGGCCCCAGAAGATCTCTGGCTGCAGCTCATCAGGAGCCCTGGAGCCGGCCCTTCAGCAAACCCAGTCCACACCCCGCTGGGCCTGTTCCACTTCCAGCACTTCCACGAACCCCCCCACACATACTGGATCCTGTCTGCTTCTGTCACAATACTACGGCCACCTAAAATTATCAGATGTACTTGTGTACGTTCGTCTCCACCACCAAACTGTAACCTGTAGTCTCACCAGCATCATGCCTCGACCCCCCCATGCCACGCCCTGCCCTCCACCACACTGACATAGCTACATTTTCCTGGATGAACACACCTTGAATGAGAGCAGGCACAGGTCCATCTTCTTCACCTCTCTCTCCACAGAGCTTTGTACCACGCAGGGCACAGAAAAGGGGCTCAGTGATGGATAGATGGATGGATGGATAGACAGATAAATGGACAAGTGGATAGATAGAGGTTGGATGGATGGATGGATGGATGATGGACAAAATGATAGACAAATGAAATGGTGGATGGATGGATGGATGGATGAATGGATGGATGGATGAATAGGTGGATGTCCAGATGGATGGATGGAAGGATGGTGGATAGATAAACAGACAGATAATGAACAATGAATAGTGGATGGATGGACAGGTGATGGACAAGTGAATGGTGGCTGGACAAATGAATAGATAGATGGATAGATGGATGGATGATGGTGGACAAATGAATGGATGGGTGGGATAGATGGATGGACAGACAGTGGACAAATGAATGGTGGATGGATGAATACATGGATGGATGGACAGATGATGGAAAAATGAATATGGGATGGTTGGATAAATAGATGGGTAGATGGATGGATGAATGGATGGATGGGTAGATGATGGACAAATGAATAGATGATGGATGGATAAATAGATGGTTAGATGGTTGGATGGCTGAATGGCTGAATGGATGGGTGGATGGATGGGTAGATGATGGACAATTGAATAGGGGATGGATGGATGGATGGCTGAATGGCTTAGTGGATGGATGGCTGAATGGATGGGTAGATAGCTGAAAGACTATTTGACCTAAGACTGTGTTTGGTCCTTGACCCACAGGAAGGTCAGAAAAAAGATGGCAGCAGTGATTCAGACAAGCAGGTCCTCCAGTGTGGGCCATCATAGGGGGGCAGGGGTCGATGGTTGATTAGGCCATCAGCAGGTTCTGGAAACATCTGTGTGCACAGAGAAATGATGAGTGAACCCCAAGATGTGACCTAGAGCATCTCCTAGAAAGAGCAGGGAGAGGGTGGAGTCCCTGGAGCTGGGAGCAGGACAGGGATGCACGTCAAGGCTTTGACTCAGCCAGGAGCCATGGGAGTTTGAGAAACCGGGTGCAGACACCCAGCGCACGCATGGACACGGCTCTGCGCAGGCACGAAGGACTCTCACTTGTGGTGCTGTGACTCAGCTTCACCGTGGTCCTTGAAGCCGGTGGGACTCTGCCCCTGGTGCAGATGAAGAAACCGATGCTTCCAGGGTGAAAGTGGCTTATCCAAGGCTTCCCAGCAAGACACTGGCTCACAGTGGCTCAGGAGGGAGTTCGTGGGGCCAAATGCCTCTGGAGGGGGTAGAGGTGGATCACAAGGACTGTGGGGCCACACTGAAAGAGTTGCCAGGTGCAGACTCAGGCTGCCCCTCCAAGCTGGCTCCCCAGGGCCTTGCGTGACCTCCCCACATGCAGTCTGACCACCTCGTGCTGTTCTTTGCAATCCTTCAGCAGCTCCCCAGGGGTACAGGATCCCGGCGCAGAGCTGGGCCTGGCCTTCTGGCCTTCTGGTTTCTTCATCCTCTGCCCTGCAGAACTCTCCAGTCTTGTGCCTCTACCTCTCAAAGCCTACACTCTGCCCTCCACCACGCAGACATGCTCACATCTTCCTGAACAAACGCCACGCACTCTGTAAGGCCCACACACCTTCACACAGGCCAGGCCGCTGTCGGGAACACCTTCCCGATCCTCCTCACCCCAGCAGCTGCTATGCCATCTTCGGGATGCAGCCCTGGCTTCAACTGTCCCTGACCACCCAGCTACCTCGGTGGGGCGGGGCCGTGCTGCTCCCTCTGCTCCGATTATGTGGTATGCTCATCTCTTCATCTCCACCGTCAGGGCAATTGCCACAGGTAGTAATTAGCTGGTTACTCCTCTGCCTCCCCAGCGGGACTGTGCATTCCAGAAGGACGAGCTTCCTCACTTATTCACCCCTGTGTCTGCAGCGCCGGCACAGCACCTAGCTGGAGTCTTTGCTATTATTCGTGGAAAGGACAGAGGGAAAGAGGAGGCACTTTACAATCTGCGAAGTGTTCTTTCATGTATATTATGTCATTGGAAACTTGGGGCAGCTAGGACGCATGCAGAGAGGGGTCCCCAGCTCATGAAAAGTCGTCACGCCACAGTCCTTTGTTAAACCTGATATCTGGAGCTCAAAACACAGAAAGTGTTAGGCTTTTGGAATATGGACACACAGAGAAGCAACGTGTTCTAGGGACAAGACTCAAGCTTTGGAATCCAGCAGTCCTGCAGTATCAGAATGTTTCCAGCTGCAGGAAAGGAAACCCAACTCCAAGCTTCCGCCTGGTTTATGCAACAGGGCTCTGTCGGGTGGGAGTGGAGCCGAGCGCTCAGAGCAGGAGAAGCTTCCCGGGCCTCCATCCTATTCGTACCTCCCAAGTGAGTGCTACCCTGATCTCGCACGCAGCACGCGGGTCCTTAGTCGCATCCGGCAGGGGACACAAACCAATGTCCGTGCAGGAATGCACCGGGCAGTTATTCCGACTGGACAGTCTTGGGTCACATGGCCACCGCTGAACCAACGCCTGTGGCTGGGGGCACGGAAGGTGCCAACCGGCTCCTGCCCATCAGTGCCCTCCTCGGAGTGGGGGGCTCCTCCCTTCCCCAAGGATGCCGGCCGGGAGGGAGAGGGGCAGACACTTGGAAGGAAATCTGGGCTCTGTGAGGAGGAATGGGTGCTGGGTAGGCAGCCGACGAGCGTCCCCAGCACCTGCGTTCATACTTTGACCCTGCCTTTTCCCAGCTTAGTCACCTTGCGCAGGTCACTCCACCTCTGTGGGCCTCAGTTTCCCCACTTGTAAAACGGGGAGAGTTGTGTTTACGTCACAGGGGGCTGTGAGGACGCAGCGGGACAGGGTATGAGTCTTGCTCACTGGGAGGACCCAGGGTTCCCATCTAGTCCCCCCTCGGTTCCTGAGCTTCACAGGCCGGCCACGCTCCTCCCACAAGCAAGAACTGTCACATGAGCGGTTCTTGCCGTCTGTGTGACAGGGGCACACTTTCCCGACAGGGCCAGCCGAGCCTGTCTGAGGGCAAGGAGGGCCCGCCCCACCTGGCCCCGAGTCCATCACAGCAGCACTGGGCACATCCTCACGCTCAGCCCAGACCAGCCGGTGTCCTTGCTGGGCTACACCCTTCTCTGGGCCTCAGTGTTCTCCTCTGCGAAAGGGGCCTGCCCAGCCACGTGGCCAAGAGCACCGACACTAGAGCCAGACAGCCCACATTCACATCCCAGCTGTGCAATTTTCGTCCCTTTAATTGACCTCTCTGGGCCCTCTCCCCTCACCCAAATAACAGGGACAATACTAATTTCTATCTCACAGGGTGGTTCAAAAATTCAAACAAGCCCAATATTTATAAAGCACTTTATTAGTGGCTGGCACAAAGTAAAAGCTGTTTTGGTTGGTTCAGTAAAACCAGAGCATTATTTTCTGAACTTGGTCTCATAGTGCTTTGATGATTTTTGCTAAAGCTGCAGAGCACTTGTTTTAAAACTTAGTCTTTGTTTTTAATTGGCTCGCTGAACTAAATGTGTCTTAAAAGGAAATGTTGCATCACCACCCCGAATGGAAAACTGGAATCACTTCCCATCCACAGCAGGTTGTCACAAAAATGAATGTAAGCACTCACCATGTGCCAGACACCCTGCTAAGCACGTTATTAGCATTAACTCATTAGTCCCCAGAACAACCCTATGAGACGGGTGCCACTATAGCTCAATTATAAATATGGGGAAACTGAGGCACTGAGCTCCTAAGTAACTCACAACTGGAAAGCAGCAACATAATGACTTGAAGCCAGGCAGCCTGATTCCAAGAAACAGATGTTAATAGATAAATCACACAAAGTCAGATCTTCTGTCTCAACATTGCTGCCCCTGCGGGCTGCGTCTGAGGCCGTGTGTGTCACCAAGGCAGGTCAGCAAGCGTTGAAGAGGGTCGAAGCTGCAGTCGGACCAACCTGAGACTTCCTTGAAGCAAGTGGAGAATGGAAGGAGAACCAAGAAAAAAGAAAGAATTTCTCACCGCGTGACTTACTGTAAGTTCATGCCAAGTCTGTGTCAAATTGCCCCTCCTGGAGCCAGCCGTGCGTGGTCGGCACTTTGGGAAACTAAGGCAGGAGGAGCTCCCAGCAGCACGCCAGTGTGTGTGCATCCCGCCCGCACCCCTGGGATTTTCAGATCAGGACATTGTCCAACATCTGGGGGACAGAGCCAGAGAGAAGGATGAGGAAAGATGTTACATCCAATTAACACGAATAGGCAAAAACCGAAAACTAATTACCAGTGAAAGCAAATTAACTGCCTGCATAGCAAATTGGCATCACGTCACTGTGATATCCATGACGCGGCAGTGGGGGAGCGAGGCACACATCTGTGTAACCTCTTGGCCACCCAAAGGCTATGCTACCCGCAGCCTAAAGGCAATAGGACTGGGAAGGAGGCTTGGGCTTTATTTAACAGGGTTATCGTTCACCAAGTCTGAAACTATTGTGTGGTTATTTTAGCTTTGTGCAAATGAGCAAACGTATTAATGTTGGGACTCAGGTTCTCACCGAGGGAGATACAAATGTGAAAGGTGGACGATGAGGAGGAAGGCGGTGTGTTGGACTGGAATTTGAGGTAGAAGTATGAGCTCGTGATTTAAATATATTTAAACCCACATGAACGTTGGTTTCTGGTTCTGTCTGCTGCGGGCCCTGGGGTCAGTGACACTCCACTACCAGTGAGCCACCTCCCTCCCATATCTTGGCTCCTAAATATCCTACCCCCATGGCGGGAACAGGGCAACGGGGCGATTCTAAGGCCGAAGCAGGAAAGATACAATATGAGCCTGGAATGGGAAGTTTGGGGGGTTTTTTGTTTGTTTGTTTTTGAGACAGAGTCTCACTCTGTTGCCTGGGCTAGAGTGAGTGCCGTGGCGTCAGCCTAGCTCACAGCAACCTCAAACTCCTGGGCTCAAGTGATCCTCCTGCTTCAGCCTCCTGACTAGCTTGGACTACAGGCATGCGCCACCATGCCAGGCTAATTTTTTCTATATATATTAGTTGGCCAATTAATTTCTTTCTATGTATAGTAGAGACGGGTCTCGCTCTTGCTCAGGCTGGTCTCGAACTCCTGACCTTGAGTGATCCACCTGCCTCGGCCTCTCAGAGTGCTAGGATTACAGGCGTGAGCCACCGCACCCGGCCGAACGTGAAATCTTGGCAGGAAATAAGGAAATGACCTAAGAGTGATGGGTGTCCGTCAGAAGGACGCGGGAGCCAGTTTGGAGAAGCCGCTGCTCCAACCAGGGAACGTCTGGAACATGGACTCACAGGGAGCAGTTGAGCATTGAATAGCGATGGCAATGGATTATAATATATTGAATAAAGAAGAATCCATGAATTCACCCTGATGAATATAAAATAAAGGCAAAAAAGGAAGGAAGGAGGGAGGAAGGGGAGAAGGGAAAGCTTTTTCTACCAGAAAAATGCAAACTAATAAGTGAAGAGGAAATGATGTGTTTATAAAATCATTATTTGGCAACAATCACAGTAAAGATTGATTCCTTTAGTATCAGTGGATGCTGGGGGATCATCAGAGAATGACGGAGTTGGAAAGTCACTGGGCTTGGCGAGGGTGAAACTGACCGGGCGGGAATCGCCAGCAAGGCAGGTCCGTGGGAGGTGGCGGGACCCACTCGCAGTCAGACGGCGCCGTCCCCTGCAGCGTATGGAGCCCAGGAGGGAAACGCAGCCTTCGCAGTGGAGAAATCTGGCAGACTCCAGGCGATCGTAGGGACCGTCAGACTTCGTGTCCTTCTGGGTAGGACGTGCTGAGGACGAGGCCGTGAGATCCCAGAAATGCAGAACCTGAATTCAGTCACTGGGAAACAGTCTGACAACCACAACGCAATGTGCCCGTGTTCCGCACAAAAGTCAAGGTCACCAAAGAGAAAGAGGGCCGAGGACGTGGCTGTCCCAGATTAAAGGAGAGAAAAGAGACATGACAACTGAACATCCACCTGCACCCACCGAGGCTGGACGCTGGGTGGGAAAAGGAAACGCTATCCAAGATGTTACTGCGACAATTGGCAGCGTCGGAATGGAACCTGTGTGGAAGACCGCATTGTGTCGATGCCGCAGTTACTGAGTTTGCACCATGGTCATTTAGGGGGGATACTGAAACGTTTAGGCATGAAGAGCCACGATGTCTACAACTTACCCGCAAAGAGTTACACAAAATAATTATACATGGGCGGGTGAAAAGCACGTGAGTTAAAATAGCCACTGGCCAATTTAGAGCAGGTTTCTCACCTTGTCACAAGTGACATTTTGGGCCAGATAATTTCTTGTTGTGGGGCACAGATGGCTCTACAAATCATGTTTGTAGGATGTTTGTAGGATGTTCAGCAGCCCCCCTGCCTGTACCGCCGGATGCCAATAGCAGCCCCCACTTGTTACAACCCAAAGCGCCTCCAGACATGCCCCCGGTGGGGTTTGGGGATAGCCGTGCCTGAGAATCACTCTTCCAGGCGAAGGACAGGAAAGTGCTTACTAAGCTATGCTTGCAATTTTTAAAATTTTTCCAAATAAAATTTTTTAAAGCGTTAGACCACACACCAGGGAGGATGGCTGAAGGTAGTAAAGTGGGTACGTGGAGGGACGTTACTCTTCCAGCTGAGTGTTTTCAGCTCTGCCGCCCCTGCCTCCTTGGAGCTCCCTGAGGGCAGATGTCTTTTTCATCCCCACACCTCACGCAGGGGCCCGGCCACGGCCACGTGCATCGATGTTGGGCAAACTCACAACACCGCCGTCCACAGCTGGGGACAAACTAAGTAGCCATCAGATGAGTCACATTGCGGGCTAATAGAGCCAGAGCCAAGAAAGGTAGGAAATGGAAGACCAGACCCAAGGGCAAAAGGCAGGAAGACAGGGGCAGGTGCCGGCAGAGATGCGGGAGGGCGGCTCAGAGCCACGCTGGGCAGTGACCAGAATGTGGCTTGGAGCCCCAGTGGATCCAGTGTGGGATGTGGGGACCTCCTATGAGCCAGACACAGGTGTCACAGGGGAAAGGAAGTAGACACTGATTTGGCTCCTAGGACCTTAAGGGGACAGAATAGCCATGTCGCCTTGTCCCCTGCAGGCAGTCACCATTGCCGCCTCAGCTGGACAGTTGGGACATTCCAGAAGGGAAGACTTGGACAGGAAGGAGAAGGGTATGGCGTGGTCTGCGGCATCACAGCCCTATTGCACAAGCAGGTACCTTACCTGGTGTCGCCTGAGAGTAGACAGCTAGCTTGAGTCTAGCCTTGCTGGGACATCCGTGGCTGTCCCAGCGCCACAAAGACAGGGGTCTGGCTGCCCTGCCTGAGCTGGCTTTCGGCACTTCTCTGACCTCATCTCCTACACTGCTCTCCTCCCTTATCCCTCTGCAGCCAGGCTGGCCTCCCTGCTGCTCCCCCAGCCCCAGGGCCTTTGCACTTGCCGTTCTCTCTGTCTGGAATACTTCACCGCACCTCCTGTCAGCACCTTCCACTTCCTACCTCACTCTGTTCAGGGAGGTCCTACCTGACCGCCAACTCCACCCCAGGCATTCTTCCCTGGTCTCATTTCCTTCAAACCACTTATCACACCCTGAAGTGATATTTTTATTCGCGTGTTGTTAATTGTCTGTCTCTCTTGCTAGAATGTAAACTTCGTGGAGATGGGGATCTGATCCTGCTCACGGCCATGCGCCCTGCACTAGATCAATGCCCGGCACATGGCAGGTGCTCAAGAAATGTGTGAATCAATGAAATGAGTTCATTAATTCACCTTCCTTCCTTCTTTGTTGAAGTTATTTTCACCTCCAGAGAAAAAAGTGTCACCCCTGCTTCCCTTTCTCTGAAATCCTTGCTTGGCCAAACCGTTTTCTCCTACTCCAGGGGAAGAGTTGCTAAGCATTTTTTGCTTTTCAAAGGGCAGGAGACCACAGTGAGCATGCCAGAGCCCCCCGGTGAAAAGTGGGTCTCTGGATGCAGGTTCTGACCAACCCTGGAAAACCCAGCATCATATTGGGCAGCTGAGGCTGCATCTGACTTCTGAGCCCCTCTAGGCTGTCCCTGGAATGCTCGTCCTCTCCGTTTGCAGGAGGACTTCCTGCCAACCCTCCGCGCCCGGGCTCCACTGGCATTTTCACTACGAGGTCTCCCCCCGACCCTGCAGTTGGACTCGCTCTCCCGAGAAGGCGGATTGTCCCCATCGCAGGCCTTGAGTTTACGTTGTGATTAAACCTTGTCTGCTCACATTGCCTGCTCTGGGTCCTGCCCTAGACCCTCAGCCTTGGGAAGGCCGGCGCCGTCTGATGCTGATGTCAAGGAAGCAAAGAAGAGCCCCTGCTGGGGAGCCCGCGACCTGCAGAGCCCACCTCGCTGCCCCGCTGAGAGCCTGTGTGTGCCCCGCCTGTCCGTAGGGGCGCCCCACGGCCCTGCTGCCCTCCCTAGCCTCCCAGGAGTGCTGCTGGAGCACGGCCCGAGACCGGCAACTCACTACCTCCTCCTCGACACCGGGCTGGGCAGGGGGACTTACTGCTCACTAGAAGGCCCCTCTTGACCACGGGGGTAGGAATGGAGCCTGTCCCTTTAGGGAGAATTGGGGACCTCATTCATTCCCTCCCCACACTGCTGCAGTGAAAGCTCCAGTTCAAGATCATGACCTTTCCGTTACTCAGAGGGCAGAGGCCCGGGTTCTCCTCCCCCCAAAGCCTTCCTGAGGCTCCCCCAGGCCTCAGAGAAATTCCTTTGCTGGACATTCCAGGTGCTTCGGGATGGGGCCTGTGACTGTCACTCCTCCCCCACCCCAGCCTGCTCAGCCGCTCCTGGCCGCTCGGCATTTCCGGCACCCCGGGCCCTTGTACAACCTCAGGTTCTGCGTGTGTGGAACCCCTTCCAGGACACCCTCCCTCCCGGCTGGGGACAGAGCTGGCCCTCCCCAACCCCACCATGCTCCGAGCTGTCTCTGCTCGCTGCCATCTAGCTGGGGTCCGGAACCTCTACAGCAAGCGCAAGCCTAGACCGAGCGCCGAGCATGTTCTAGGTGCTTTACGGTAACTCA
>VSMD01115116.1:0-64019 GCA_008750895.1 Mirza zaza | reverse complement strand
TTCCTACCTCAGCTCCGCCCCCAAGGCAGGGACAGAGACTTTGGAGCCAAAGACTCGGCCACAAGCCCCGTCTTCTGTCTCTTTAATTCCACAGGTGTAGATAAGCGGCAGGAACAGGAGCAGTCTCTAGCTCGGCTCCGCCCCCAAGGCGGGGATACAAACTTTGGAGCCAAGGACCTAGCCCCAAGTCCCCGGATGTGGGGGTCGTAAAGTACCTCTGCTTAGTAACCACTAAAGGCAGTCTGCCCAGACGGGTTCCGCACTCCGGACACAGAGCGCGGGAGACCTGTGTAGGGAGAGACGACCAGGAGCGGGCAGGCAGGCCCTGGGACCCACCAGTCCCTGTCTTCTGGTTCCTTAATTACACTGGTGGAGATAAGCGGCAGGAATGAGAACAGTTTCTATCTCAGCTCCGCCCCCAAGGCTGGGACAGAGACTTTGGAGCCCAGGGCGGGGCTCCGGGTCGCAGGGGAGCGTAGAAGACAATGATTCTCTGCCTTAATTCTACCAAGGGCAACCTCCCCTGTAGTACTGCCCCGTCCAGGCAGGGTCCACTCTCTGAGTTCAGAGTCAGTGCCCCTTGTGCAGCAAGTGACCGTCCAATATCAAATTGGTGGAGCAGGGGCGCGTACCAGCGCTCTCTCTGTGCCTCCCCTCCAATCCCCGAGCCCAGGTCAGCGCTGGAATGCGGAGGCGGAGCCGTGCGGAGGCGGGAGCGGTGCCGGAGGGGCAGAGGGAGGGGGGTCCTAATGGATCAAGGAGTCTAACTTAGCGCACTCTGGCCTCTCAGTGCTGTCCCAAACCTCCTCTATATCCAAAGTCAAAGCCTCCTTCTGTGTAAACTCCCCTTAACCTTGACCTGGGAGTGTTCTGCAGGGAGATGCCCGAGCGGGCTCTGGTTCCTGCTGCGCGGAGAAGGGTTGCTGGGCTTGGACCCTCCCCCTCCTTAAACTGTCGCTGCCGTGTGCTCTGGAGAACTCAGTGTTCCCTCTCTAGTCTCCTCTCCACACGGCTTTGTCCCGCGCTGCCACTTCTCACCAACTTCAGGTACCTCCCGGCCTACGTGGGAGTGGAGCTTGGTGCAGGAGGGGGTGTTGCTCAGCTCCAGGTAGGGCTGGCGCCACTGCCAGCCGGCAGCGGCTTAAACCGCGCCTCGCTCCTTCCCTGTTGTGTGCCTCCGAATCCCCGATTTTTACAGAAGAATAATCGATTCACCTTTGCTTTAGGCTGTAAATGGTCTTATCCCTCCGATTCCCGGTGGATGTCTGCAGGCTTGCGAAGCTGGTCCTGTGGAAGTGCGGATCGCTCGCTTGTGGCTATCCGCTTTCTTCATTTTTCGCTCTGGGAGCAGAGAGCCAGGAGGGCACCCCTACTCCGCCATGTTGGAACCCTCCATAAATTATTGAGCATATGCAAAATGTAAATAGGCAGCTAGAACAATTAACCAAATGTTTACTCATTAAGCCAATATTGTTAATATTTTAGTGCTCACAGTTTTGCTTAATAAACAATCAGATTAACATTGCAATATATATTTTATTATATATTATATATAATAAATGATTATAATATAATTATAATCTATATTATAATCATATATTATAATCCATAATTGTATATTATATAATGTAATTATATATAATTATCTATTATATAATGTAATTATATAGTATATAAAATATAGTATCATTACATATAATTTACAATTATAATGTAATCATTATATATTATATGTATAAATTTTACATATATATAAATTTCCCTCTGAAAAAAATACCTAAAACTATAGTTTACATATTTTTTTCTTATTGCCTACATACCAGAGTTGTTTAAATGCTAAATTTTAATGTATTTACAGCATAATAAAAAAATTTTTTTGGTATTTCCTTGTGTTATAAAATTATTGTAGTATGGAAAAAAACTGTCATTTAGTCTTCATTAAACTGTAAGTTTTCAAACTCTTTTAAAAGGTCATCTAATAATATATTCTTAAATTTATAATAAGCATATCCTGTGATTTCATATATATGTGTGCATATGTGGATACAAATAATTACCCAATAATTATTTACACATGTTTTCTAATGGCAATTCATATGTCATTAATAGATAATTGGTTCAATAACATAGTCATAAAGTAGATGCTATGTGATTGTTAAAAATAATTAGGCAGATTTATCTATCTACATCCCTCACTTTATATCAAAATATATTTTTATGAATTAAGCTGCTCATAAGTAAGGCTAGGGAAAACAAAGATGCAAAACAGAGTCTGCATGCTACCTTTTGTGTTATAAAAATAAAAAAGAGCACATACACATGTAATCCATAACTGTAAAAATACATAAAATAAGCTAGGTTTAATGGTTGCTTTTGAAGAATAAAACTATTAGGGTAATTGGAAGTAGAGGATTTTTTTTTAAATCCACATTCATTTTTACTCATTGAATTGCTATATATATATTTGTATATATATATATTTCCAATAAATATCTCATGGAAATATATATATTTCCAATAAATATCTACTTACAAATCAAGTAGAATTATTAGGGGAACTTAAAGACATAAAAAAAGAAGTTAAAGAAACTCAAAGACAAAGAAATAAAACACCACTAAGAATCATCACCGTGAAAATATTTTCCGTGACAGCAAGTTCACCTAACATCAAGGATAAGTCAATTTTCAGCAGCAGTAGACAACTATTTAAATAGAAAATATTAATCACAACAGTGAGAAATATAGAAAAAGATAACATGTTGTTGTCACACTGGAATTTATGTCTGTTTAAGTGAAGGAAATACGTATAGCCTGTGTTCCATATTTCAGAAGTCAATATAACCTCCTCATGTTAGAATCGACAACCACTTAACTAAACAATTGCAAATTGATAGTTTATTTCTTTGGTAGTACTGAATTCATTCAAAAGTTATCATAACACATTGTTTTCACCACCAGGGAGAAGTTCTTAACTGAATTTAGTGTTATTTAATTTCATATTTTTTAAGCAAAGTTTGAAAATGCATTCAAAATAACATAGCCAAGTAGGACTGATAAGGATGTTTTCATACACTGTAGCTCAGTCAGCAGCTCCATTTGACCTTGGATCTATTTCCCTTTTTCATGTCTGCAGATTTTTATCATGCATGGACCATATATAACTGTCCATAGTCAGTAATTAATTACACTCATTTTTTTCATCCATGAGATGTAAGAATTAGAGTTAGCCTAAAAGTAAGGTTATGATGAAGATCAGCTTACCAGTAGTTCTAGATTTCCTGAGTGGCTTATTCTGTTGTATAAAACTTGGCACCATATCTTCATCCAATGGCATCTAACATATAACTTGACTCTTGATAAAAGAGAAAACATGGGTTTCAATAATGGATCTTTCTTTATCCTTAGCAAATTATTTTTTCTTTTGCTACCAGTTTTTGCTAGGTCTAACAAAAATTAAGTGTTCCCTTCATGGGGAAGATCATATTTAACTATTTTATGATCATAATGGAACAAATGCACATAAAAAGTTAGAAATCTGCCCCAAATGTTTCATTGTCTCTTTAGTCCACATTAAACAATGTGATACACAAATACGATCTGCTCTTCTCTTGCCTACTTGATGATAAAATTCTCCATAATATGAGTACTCATGGCCTCATTACCAGCGTAGATCATATGGCAATGTGAGCATTTGCAGAAGCAGTTGTCCACTGTCTGCTAATCAGAGCTAATTCCAAATCAAAAGATAGAAGATATTTGATCAATTGTATTTGCTTTTTATCATAGTAATTTTTGGTTAATTGTAATATTTAATCAGAATTCTTCTCATATCATATGTAATTGACTAAAACTGTGACATTGACACACTTAATTGTAAGTACTTAGCTTTTACAATTGTTATGATTGAGGTGTTGGAAGAGATAGGTTGGAAATGATGTTTGTTAATGCTATCTACAGAATCTGGCATATTTAGTGCAAGAGAGAAAGAAGCTGAAGTAAGCAAGCTCCAAAATGGCCCCCAATGTCTTTACCTCTTGGCATTCACACCCTTGTGTAATACCCTCCCCGTAAGTGTGGACTTGGCCTAGTGACTCCCCCCTAATGACTGGAATAAGATAAAAGTTATAAATGCGACTTTCCAGGTTAGGTTACGGAAGGCAATGGATTCCATCTTGGACTCTTTCCCTGCTGTGAGCTGTTGTAAGATTTGAGCCACGTAGCAAGGAACTGATACATGTGTCCAACAGCCACATAACAGAAACTGATGGTGGATCCTCCCTTACGTGAGCATTGGGATGATGGCAGCATTGGCCAAAAGCTCTATCGCAGCCTTCTGAGAAATCCTGAGCTAGACAGACCCAACTAAATTGTACCATTATTCCTGATCCACAAAAACTCTGACATAATAAATGTTTTCTGTTTCAAGCAGCTAGGTTTTGTATAATTTGTTTCTCAGAAATAGATAACAAATGCTTATTTGTAGGCATGGATGTTTAGATAAGATATACAAAAGTCTTGAAGTATCTATACCAATATATATGTGTGTGTGTGTGTATATATATATATAATTGCATTTTCAGTTTTCTATAAATTTTTTATTTGATTTTGCTGATTGTTTTAATGAAAGTATATTGGTTGTGGAGTTTAGATACATACAACAGATAGCCATAAATTAACAACAGTATTTATGAATCCAAACAAAATTTTAACCTCATTTCAGAAGATGATTGAGCAATTCTTTCATATATCACTACTAAGAATAAAAGTCAAAAGAAATAATTTTTTCTTTTAAGTCCAATCATTATTCTATGTGGAACAAAGCCATAATGGAAGAAAAATAGAATTGAAAAATAACTCTATTTTGCAATTTGTAGAATAACATTGAACAAAAGAAAAACAAATAAACAAAAAACAAACAAACAAAATGAATGCACTAGAAACCTCACCACAGATTCTCTTATTATAAATGATTACCAATATCGTTTACCAAGAATTGAAACCTAACTCTTCAATACAGTCTTATGGAAAGAATCTTATTGTTGATCCCTCACACCAATTGATCTCCAGCTTAGATTTTCTACTACTAATTTTCAATTCATTCTCCTTCACTTATCAAAAATTCTTTCTGTTTCTTCAAAATGTGTGTGTTGCTTTATCTAGAGATGTTTGACTTTTCATTCAGTGACTTAGCATCTATTCATTAATTGACATTTCATTAAATATTTTGATGAAAATAGGCTTTAAAAGTGAAAATATAATTGTTTAAAATTCACTTAATTGTCAGATAATGCAAACAGAGGAGTTTGGAGTGTGTAAAATGACAGTGATTAACAATGATAGCAGTAATACCATTTGCATATAAATTAGACAATATGCTACATGCTCTAAAGTAGAAAACAGAAAATAATTACAACTTTAAAACCAGGGAAACTTTTTGGATATTATATGATAACCAATAGTTCAGTTAATCCATTTGCCATTATTGATCACTTTTGAAGAGCCAGGTACTATATTAGATTCACTAATCTCATATATTTATTACCTAGGTAGAGCAACAATTTATACATACACATATAATATATATGCATAAATTAGAATAATAGAGTCACTATCTCTACTAGGTAAACTTTATGAATTGTTCCAAATCATTAGTAATGTAATTTGTCTTGATAGTGGGTGAATTTTCCAGATAGTAAAGTAGAATACTGTGAAACATCAGTGAGTTTTATTTCCTAGCTAGCTTACTGGTATAGCAGATGGACCCCCTACAAATTAGCTGATAGAGCAGGAGCTAATTATAGAAGCTAAACAACTCTGTTCCACATCCATTTCTCATACCTCGCTTCTAAACATTTTAACATTCTCCATTTCACCTCCTTCTCCTACAGTTTTATTTTCACTATGAGAAATCACCCATTGCAAAAAAAAAAAAAAAAAAAATGATAATTCCTTTTAGACCCTCCATTGCATGCCATTATTCTGTTTACCTTGTCTAGTACAATATCCAGTTATGGTCCTTACAGGGCTACCTGCACTTCAACCAATGTCTTTATAGTCTTTTAATAGACTATATCGTATGTTACCTGGGTCTTACTCTATTTTTTCCTTATCATAAGTGAGCAAGCACACCTTGACTGTGGAGCATTCCAATCCAAATCTAAAATGTCCCTACTGATCATGGGATCAATAACAACTTCCTACAATTTTGCCTTATACCATGTTTTTCGATATAAAAGAAAAAAAAAGTCACATATGCACTAAGAACCTAAGAAATCCTTGGGTAAAGTCATTGTCTAAAATGTATTTACATCAAATACTTATCAAATTTGAAAGCAAGTATAAATTATATTGAAACAAAGAACTCTTCTGTCCATGCATATGGACTGGCCCTCTTCAAGCCATGTAAAAAATTCTAATGGCCCTAGAATTGACTTCTATTTACTGTCATTAGACTATACTGAAAATCAACATTATGATTAGTCACATGAAACATGCTATTACATATGGTAAATATGTTACAGTGGATGTTATTCAATAGATTTTATAGATTCTCTATGTATAATAGTGGTAAGAATTTTCTGCTTTTTATATTGATCAATAAAACTTCATTTATCCTCTGTAATTGATGTCTTTCATCTTATAGGCACTGAAAATTACGTCATTGATAGGGGTCTTTTACCCTTCCAGCTATACTTTAATTGACCACATTGCAAAGCTTGTTGTAAAATAACTTGCTACGTGCGCTCTCCCTGGTTTGAATCTCAGCCCAAGTATTCTAGAGGTATACTGTTTTATTCAAACTAGCCTCTAACTTTTTAATCATTTTCAGGTTTAAAATTGATAAATTGATGTCTTTCTCAAATATTAATATCCATTTCTCTAATAATGAATATAGAAAGATAGCTTTTAATTTCTTAAAATCTATCAGTGTTTCTTATTTAACAACATAATTCTTCTTGTATCTCACACATTCGAATTGTGTTTTTTTCCCTATTTTCCTAAAGAATCTCTTATACATCAAGTAAACCAGTTATATCTTGATATGTGTTAAAAATTATATTTTTCTCTTTTTTATTCAATTTTGTTTAGTGTGTAAAAGAAATATTTTATTGAGGTAAATTTTATTAATAATTTATTAATATTGTTATTAATATTATCTTCTATATGAAATCATTTCCCTTTGTTTCAATTTTAAATTATCTGTGTCTTTTTATTAAAATGCCTCTCTTGTAGACAAAATAAAATTGGATCTTGCTTTTCTATCGATTCTAATAATTTCTGATTTTTGTTAAAATGCTTGGTCCATTGAAATTTAATGTAAATGCAATGCATTTGAATTTTTTTCAGTTTTTCGTTAATTTCTTTTTTGTTATAATGTCAAAAAATTTGAGACGTGTGTTTTGTTACATGGTTGAACTGTGTCATTCTGAAGTCAGCAGTTTCAATGTACCCATCACCAGAAGAGTGTACATTTTACCCAATAAGTAGATTTTCATCCATCACTCCATTCCCAGCCTCCACCCTTCTTTAGCTTCCACTTATTAATGAGAATATGAGGCATCTGTTTTTCCATTCCTGAGATACTTCACTTAGAATAATGGTCTCCAGTTCCACATAAGTTGCTGCAAAAGACATTTCTTTCCTTTTTATTGCTGAGTACTATGTCATGATGTATATCAATATTAACATATACCACATTTTCTTAGTCCACTTATCAGTTGATGGACACTTCAGCTGTTTGCAATTGTAAATTGTGATGCAATAAACATGTGGATGCAGGTGTCCATTTTTATAAAATTACTTATTTTCCTTTGGGTAGATACACATTAGTGGCGCTGCTGGATGGAATAGTAGGTTTACCTTAAGGAATCTCCATACTGCTTTCCATAGTGGTTATATTATACCAGTTTACATCATCACCAACAATGTATATGAGGCCCCTTTTCACCACATCTGCACCAACATTTGTTGCTTTTTGACTTATTTATAGTGGCCATTCTAACAAGGGTAAGGAGGTATATCATTGTGGTTCTAATTTGCATTTACCTAACATTATTATAATTAGTGATCTAGAGATTTTTCATGAATTGATTGGCCATTTGTCTATTATCTTCTGAGAAAAATCTGTTCATATCTTTTGTCCACTTTTTGATGGGATTATTTGTGTTTATTTTTTTCTTTCTGATTTGTTTGAGTGCTCTGTAGATTATAAATATCAGCCCATTGTCAGATATATAGTGTGTGCATATTTTATCCAAATCTATAGGTTGTCTACTGTTTTGATTACTGCCTTTGTTGTGCAGAAACTTTTTAGCTTAATTAAGTCCCATTTATTTATTTTTGCTGTTGCTATATTTGTTTATTGGGTTTTACTCATAAAATCTTTATTTTTATTTTTTATATCAGAATTTTATGGAAGTACAAATGCTTTGGTTACATAAATTGCCTTTGCACTGCCCGACAAGCATGCCCATCCCTCAGATAGCGTCCACAACATTCCTAGCTAGCTTACTGGTATAGTGTGGATTTATCCATCCCCTCATCCCTCTTCCCACCTACCTGACACCCTATGAATGTTACTTCCCATATGTGCACATTAGTGTTGATTAATTAGTACCAATTTAATAGTGAGTACATATGGTGTTTGTTTTTCCATTTTTGTGATACTTCACTTAGAAGAATGGGCTATAGTTCCATCCAAGATAATAAAATAGGTAGTTCTTCATTTATTTTTTGGCTGAGTAGTACTACATGGTATACACATACCACATTTTGTATCATGTATTGATGGGCACTTGGGTTGTTTCTACATCTTTGCAATTGTGAATAGTGCTGCTATAAACATTCTGATGCAAATGTCTTTTTTATAGAATGTGTTTTTCCATTTGGGTAGATACCCACTAGTGGGATTGCTGGATCAATTGATAGTTCTACTTTTAGTTCTTTGAGGTATCCCCATACTAATTTCCATAGAGGTTGTACTAGTTTGCAGTTCCACCAGCAGTGTATGAGTGTTCCTATCTCTCCGCATGCACGCCAACATTTATTGTTTTGGGACTTTTTCATAAAGGCCATTTTTACTGATATCTTCTTTTCTACAGTTCCTACAGCACCCAGCATAGTACTTTATCAATAGATGATAATTCAACATACATTTTTGCATTGAATGCAATGCAAGCAAAAGAAGATAGTAATAAAAAATAAATAAAACAAAAAGAAAACCATTCAGGAACTGAAAAATGAGGTTTGTGAATTTTTACTTTTGAAGTATTTGGTGTATTGATTTTGTTTATCTTTTCAAACTTTTTGTTTCATTGATCCTTTGTGGGATTTTGTTTTGTTTTCTTTTGGTTTTGTTTTCTTTTGGTTTCCATTTCATGTAATTCTGCCTACTCAGCTTCAGAAGGTAATAGAACGTGGCAGTTAATACTTAATAAAGTGGCTTATTTGAGGTGGTGATTCATTTTATAATTTTGAGGCAATTACTTAACATTGTTTAAAACAATAATTTTTAAAATCTGTAAACAATTAACACAGCTTACCTGAAGATCATCAGTAGTACTCACCTTATCAATTTTTGAACTTCCATCTGTATCTAGTTTATGTGAAACACCTTCACTTCTCTTTCTTTTTACATTAGCTAGGAATCATGTAAGTCTTAATCTTACAAAACATCACAGCCTACCCGCCCCCACACAAATATACACACTCATCTGTATTTCTTCTTTTCTTCCTTATCTATATTCACTGCCTGAAGATTTGATTAAGTCTCATGGATTTAAAAATCTCCTATAGTTGCAAATTCTCAAATTTGTATGCTAAACTCAACTCTAATTTTGTACATCCAACTACCTACTTGATGTCTAATAGATACCACATAACCTAATGTGTAAGAAATTGAATTGTTCTCTCCTTAAACCTGCTCATTGTCATTTTTCCCAGTCCAGTAAATGGAATATGTCTTCTTGGGTTTATGAAGTCAACATCTTGTAGTGATACTTTCTCTTTCCTTATATAAGTATACTACCAGCAAACATTTGGGCAATATCTGGGAAAGAGCTTGAATATATCCAGCGTCCAACTATTTCTCACTTAAGCTATCACTGATGATAAAATATGTACACAATTTAGTCCTCTTCTACTTTTTTTTAAATCTTATTTTTAAAATTTTCTCCTCAAATATTCTGTTACATCTCTATTTCTTTTCTTGAATTTTCTCAAGTTATTGCTCTTACTTCTGATTCATAGCCTTTCTTTTTATCTGCTTTATTACATATTTGTGTATATTTATTTTCTGTTTTCTTGAGAATAGCCCTATTTAGTCTCTTTTGTATGCCTATAACTTGGAATTCTGAGTGGGCCATAGTAATTTATCACTAAATATTTATTGAAAAAATTAGCAAACAAATACATAGTCATTTCTAAATAAAAGTGCCAAGGAAGTTCAAAGAGAGGATATATCTTGTAAAAAGTTAAATAAAGGACACTAGTCTCAATCTCGTAGCATTAAAAAAAGAGACAAAAATATGGCTTGGTAAGATGTAAAGAAATATTCTGTGACACTTTTGATGACCTAGTAGCTTCATGCAAAAATATCATGGCTAAATTTCAGGATTCAAAATAAGACTGAGAAAATAAGAGGGTAAGTAAGTGGAAAGGAAGGAAAAAAATTTATTGTAGATTCTGTTACATGCCAGACAACAGGTTTAATGTTAATATAAATATTATTTTTAAAAGTCCTTTACTTTTTCAGAGGCATAATTAAAATTTAGTGAATCAAATGTATTTAATAATAAGGTATGTAATAGGGATGAAATACTACTTTGTGTAATCCCAAAATTCACACTATTTACTTAAAACCATATTTCTTTTTGTCTGAATAATTTATGTGACATGATTTTCCATACAAGATGAGTCTTGTTTTTCTGAAACCACTTATATAGTCAAATATGCCTTCAAGATTTTGAAGACTATATTAGCCAGAAAAAATTCACACACTCTCTGAAGGTGAGATAAAATATCAAAAGCAGTCAATCAAACAAAAAACAATCAAACAAACAAAACATTCCCAATAGTTTTCTTTACATGATCTAAGGTTGAAATGTGGAATACATGTGTAAGTAAGATGTTATCAAAAGTCAGTATGCATTGTCTCCCACTTAATTTGGGGGTCATATATAAACTATCTTGCTGAACTATTAACCAGATATTTAGAAATACAGGCTGCTTATTTGATATATACGTATAAAATTGATACACAAAGTTACTATTTAAAAAATTATCTTATTAATTTTTTACCATATTGAGACTATCCTTCAAATGTGATGGAAAGAATAACTATTGAAAGTATCTGTAGAATTGTCAAGAGTAAAATTGAAAATGATCATTTTTGCACTAAAGATGCTAGATTTCTGATGGGAATTTGTAACATGGCAAAATGAGAGTTACAGAGATCAGCATGAAAATAATTGGAGAAGGCTAGGACTCTGAAATTAGCTGCTTGACCTGGTTTAACTAGGAAGTTTGTTTTTTACACAGTGCTTAAGCAGGTGAGGAGAAAGTTATATGTGCTTAAAAATTGATCTGAAACTTAGAAATAAGGCAAAAAGCTGTATTGCATTTCTTTCTTCTAATGTCATACAGGAGTAAAGTTACTCAAAAGACTGTCTAAGAAAATGTACTTAGTTTGACTCACTTTTTAGTGATTAAGTATCGATGAAATGTCATAATTTATGATTGTGTAGCACATTAATGAGTTCTAGATCTAATCCAGCAATTGTATCTATAAATACCATAATTTTTCAAATGTTCTTTAAATGATCCATAATAGCTTACTCACGTCATTAATTAAAAATTAAATCAAATCTTTGAAACTTTCATTTCATATTTCTGTGCAAGTAATAATTTTAACTTTTTGAAAATTATTCACCACTTCATTAATGGATTAAATAAATTTTTGACACATGTCTAAACATGTGTTAAACAAGTCTATAACAAGACTGAAAGCTAATATTCATATGTTGAAATCTTAACCCCCAATGTAATGGTATTAGGGTGTGGAGCCTTTGCAGTTAATTAACTCATGTGTCTGGAGCTCTCATGAATGGGATTACGGCCCCCATAAAGGGACCCTAGAGAGCTCTTTCAGCCTCTTTTCACCCTGTGATAGATAAACAAAAGGTGGGCAGTCTGCAACCCAAAAGAAGACCCTCAGCAGAGCCAGATCATACTGGAACCCTGATCTCAGACTTACAGCCTCCAAAACTGTGAGAAATAAATCTCTTTTTTTGTAAGCTAACCAGTTCATGGTATTTTGTTATAGCAGCTAAATTACTAAGTCACATGATTATTTTGTATGTGTATTTTTAGTATTCATGATTTTATTCTTTTGAGTTATGTATTTTAGATATATACTCAAAAGAAAATAAAAATACCACCTGGTAAGTCTGCACTGTGTCACATCCAAAAGCTGGTAACAGGAAAGCAAGCGATGGGTAATTTGCTAAGAGGAATAAAAACCAGGAGAAACAAAATGGGAGAAATCAGTCAAAGATGTTTCTAAAGAAAGGGTAGTCAAAATGAGAGAGGAATGGAAATTACCCTTTCTGTAAATCTTTGGTGTGTGGCATTGGGGTATGTATGGTATGGTGCTTAAGTAACTACACATGGCAGAACAGAGAAAGGAGTATCTGTAAATTTTCAGAAGTAATTAACAGATGCATGAAAATACTCATTCTTTAAAGTTCAGGAGCTGTTTGTTAATGGATATGATCCTAAAGAAAGATTATCAACTAGTCAAATTGGCTATTACACATGTTCTTATTTGCATGGCTCTATAAAATCTCCACTATCTGCTGCTTGATAGCAGGGGCTTTCTCTGAATCACCAATGTGTATGCAGAACCTATCAAGGAATCTTGGACATATAATATATGCTCAATAATTGCTACATGAATGAATATGGATAAATGGTTATTTTAATATACCCAGCCCATAAATTGGATCTACTTCCTATATCTTATCTTCTGCCCTCTGTCTTCTAAAAGGTGCCAGAAACTGAGGCTTTCTGTTATTCTAATACAATGTGCTGTTTTTTACTGTAGTCATTTGGTTCTCCATCTCCTATATAAGTACCTGAAGATTAGATAGATACTTTGTTTAATCATTGAATCTATAGCTTAGGTACAAAGTAGTGTCAATAAATATTTTGTGAAGTAAACTGAATGCTTCCTCCAATCACCAATATTTAATCAACAAAAGCTCAGATTCTTGATAAATTTGTTTCTATATACCATTTCCTCTGACTTTACATTAACAGATACTCCCCACTACGTAGCTAAATTTATACATATGCAATTCTTAGCAGCTAATCATCAAATTGATATTAGATAATCTGCTATTCCATACCTATAAACTTTTGACTTGTCAGTCCTTCCTCATATCTTTGTCATATTCCCATTCTAATCACTTGAATTGATGTTTTATTTCTTGATACAAGCTCAAAATCCATCAAAAGACTCTTAGGAGTTCTCTCAGTTCAAGTGGAATATTAAAAGTAACAAATCATAATAAAATATATGGGTACAGTTCATTTAATCTCAAAATAAATAAGAGCAATTATGAATCTGTGAAAATTTGATCATTTTTAAAGAAAATCAATCTCATTATAATTTAATCATAAGTCATGAAATGCCAGGAAAAGCATATAAAATAGTTTGGCATGTCTTAAGTCTATTCCTTCTTTTATATTTGAAAATGGTAGCTGTGTTTTTCATTCTGTATCTCCTCTGTATATGCACATATAAAATTGATTCTCATAACAATGCCAATTTGACATAAAACAAATACTATGACTATCTTAACATTATTGTGCAATGACATACATTGTTTAGATAATTCTTACCAATTTTCAATAATTGTCGCTTTGTCCTACAGAATTAACAGGCCTGTACTAAAGAGTTATTTATGGAATACACTTATATTCTAATGAATAGCATGTATCTTAAGACACAGGTTGAATGCAGGAGCAACATCAGAAATGCAGATGGCACTAACAGCTCAACTTTATTTGCACAAAGTTTAGTGCTGCATAATATCTAAATTTATATAGAATTATTTTTTCCTCTTGAAAAAATGTTTCATAGTAAACAAAAACATTGAAGTAGCATATTGAAGAAATCACAAGATATGAATTAAAATTTTCAATTAGTGTGCTAAAGAAGTATTCAGCAATCAAAATATGTGTGTTTGATAAATGCCTTACTAATACTATACAAATAATGTGCCATGTATAAGATGAGACTTCATTGTGAATGGGATTGTTTTAGATGAGCACACATGTTAGATTTGCATTTTGTTAAGGTCTTAGTTAAACAAGCTCTACTATCAACTACTCAAGGTGTCTTCCAATTTAGACTCGGAGCAGACTCTTACAAACTTTCAAAATAAACTATTCAGCAACAGCTAATTGATGCCAAATACCATCTAAAATGGTCTCTTCATCCTAATTCAATATGATTGCTTCTTGAAAGACCTTTGCTTTATTCCTTGATAAATTGGGCAATTAAAAAAAAGTTAACCATCAGGGGCATGAAAGCTCTCCTGGAAAACATTTATCACCCTTTCTCAATGTGAATAAAAGGAATGTCTATTATGACTTTAGAATAGTTTACGTAAAGAAGGAAAAAGACATATTCTAGAGGTATCAAGTAATAATAAATTGTGAAAAGAAATATTGTAAAATTTCTCTGAAGAATTCTCATGTGAAAACCCATTCTACTTTAGCAAAGAGGTTGGTAGAAAGAGGCAATGTAAATGAGCACCATCAATAACATTAATTACCTGCTGCCTCTGCAGATGTGTGTATTAGAGACACCAGGCCAGACGGGTTTTACTAAAGCAAGACAAACCCCTGAATCATACAGCCATGAAGGGCAAGCTGTGCCATGGAACCAGTTAAAGCTGACTTTATCATTGAAATAGAAATACTACAAGATTAAAAATGCAAAACATTTCATCAAGGCTGCAGAGCTAGAAAAAACAATGCACAAAACCGTAGAGATGCTCTTCATACAAAGAAGTAAATCTCTAGCCTATGTAATGCTTCATGCACTTTGGAAATGCATGCAGAGAATAACACTGTTAATAATGGGCAAATAACTACTCATTTTATACTTTATCCCATTCCAGTATCATGTAGCTTACATATATCCTAAAGGTTTTGTAATATTTCTCCTAAGTTATTTGCTATTCATATTAACCATTTTTTGTTCTTAAGTTCAGTGAAAATACAAAGAAATAATATATTGTAATGACTTAGATATATCTAGTTTATTTAGTGAATACATTTGACTGACAATATTAGAATTCTAAAAAGTATATTCATTCCCTCATGCAACAATAACACAGAAACAAAGAGCATCAACAAAGTGATAGTATCACATTTCGAGAAACTACAAAGGAGATGTATGATTAGTTACTACGTGAGGAAAATAGCAAGAGTGATATCAATCCATGCATCAGGAAAAATACATTAAGAAGGCTGAGGATATCCAGTTGCAACTCCGTATTCCATGTGTAATGTAGCTCTGAAAATAGGGATACAACTTGTGCTAAATCTCAATGAGGATTTGAAAACAAGTATCAGTTTAGTATAATGGTTAAGAGAAGAAATCTTGGCCCAGGCTTCTTGGTGCTTCCAAATATTATTACCTTGGGCAAGTTAGTCTATCTCTATTTCAATATCCTCATCTGGAAAATGAAATTAATAATCGTTCCTAACGCAATTGGTTGTTGGGAAAATTAAAGGAGCTGATATGTACAAAGTCCTTGAAACAGTGGCATGTAGTTGTCAATATGTAACATATATTTGACATAATCATTGACAAATGATTGTTGACATAATCATTATTCATATAGGTTGCATAAAACCATTACTTAAATACTAGATTCCATGCTTCATTTTTGCCCCAACAAGGTATCTATGCCAGATGGCATAAGCTCATATTCTTTCCAAAGAAACTAAACTAGAAAGGCTCCCAGTGAAACATTTAACTGAGGATAAGAAGAAATGCCTTAATGAAAATTTGGGGATTAAGTAGAAGTCTACACATTGAAGATAAGGTCCTTAGCCATTTCAATTTTTGGCTCTCTGGATACTACCAATGATTTTTATGGCTCATAGGCTGAAAACTGAAAAAATTCTCCCTCATTAAAATGACTCATTAAAAATAAAATGTTCAGTAAAAGTCCTGTTTGGAGAAGCTTGATTGACAAAATAAACAAACAAGCAAAACATTAATGGCTTTGTTACACAATAGTGAAACCTGAGTCAGGACCTTCAAGCTCTATCCTACAAACAGACATATAGGTTCTGAACATGTATTGCCTAAATTATAAATAAAAATAGAGAGCCAAGAATAGATATTTGTAGAGATTTCCAACACAGAAAGAGGAGTTTATATTAATTAGTTGTGGATTTAATAAAGCTGTCTAGCCAGCCACATTAAAACTTATGAAAACACACAGTATTTCTTTGTCATTCGCCTATCTGTGGGTTGGCTGAAATTCTTCTAATCAAAGAAGAGCTTGGCTGAGCTTCACTCCAAGCTGTAATTTCAGTATCAGTCTGCTCTGCTATCTTTCATTCCACTGGCTTAGCAGACTACCCTGGGCTCGTTTTCACCATGGCAATGATAGAAATACAGTCATGCACAACATGACTACTTTTTGGTCAATGGCAAGCCACATTTCCTGGTGATCCCATAAGATCATAATACTATATTTTTACTGTATTTTTCTAATTAGATATGTTTAGATACACAAATACTTACCACTGTGCTATAATTGCCAACAGTATTCAGTACATTAACATGCTGTGCAAGTTTGTAGCTTAGTAATAATAGGCTATACCATATAGGTTTGTATAATTACACTTTATTATGATCACAGAATAATGAAATCACCTAATGACACATTTCTCAGAATGTTTCTCATCGTTAAGCAATACATGACTGTACACGAGGGGCAAAATCCATGATGTCTCTTAAGACCTAGGCTCACAAATAATACAACGTCACTACCACCTACACTCCACCAGTAAAAACAAATCACATAGCAAAGATCAAAATGATTGTGGTAAGGAAATACCTTACTCATTTTCAATTTACTTCCTACTAAATAAGTCAAGGATTAGTTCTCACATACTCCCATCTATGCCATTTACCTAATGCTGTTGCACACAAATTGTTGTTGAATCCATATTTAGTTTATTTATTTTCTACTGTATGTATATTTGTGTGTGTGTGTCTCTTTCTATGTATGTGTGTGTGTGTGTATATATATATATACACACACACACACATACACACAGGTATGTTCCTGTATGATACTATAAATGTATATTTTATGTATTACTCTGTTTGATCAGCAGTTAATAATTGCCTCATTTTACTGATTATTTATTTTACCTATAGATGTACCATTACTTTATACTCCCTTTCTAATTTCTACATTTTTTTCATATTTGCAAAACTTTCTTCATATTTTCAAAACTCCTATTCATGAGATAAAATGCATTATCAATTAACCATTGAAACTGACTAAAATTGAAAGATTAAAAAAAATAATAATATGGTGCTTAGAAATATGAGAGTAGGTAGAATGGATGAATCAGACAAAATAGATTCCTTTAAAGAAACAGAATTGGGGATCAGGAAATGTGGATACATGGAATGATCTTTGACATTTTAAATTGTGTGACATTAGCTATTTAAACTATGTACAAACATAATGTGTAAAAATTATAATCTAATCTTAAAATATATTGAGAGAGCATAAATTAAATTAGTAAATTAAGGGGGATGTATGACAGTTACAGAGATGAGGATATAGAAAATAAGGAGAAAAGAATTGCAGATGGCTTTTATTCATGACCCTCCAAGAAGGGAGAAAGCTAGGCATACACGTGATATGACCAGACCGATCAGAGAATACCTAACAGGGAATTCAGTACTCACCAGTCTTAATGGCCTTGGCAATCCATATTATGATAGAGATGTTATATGTAATTTATCCCATTGACTTTGGAAAACAGAGATAGATACTAAAGCTATTAATTAACTGACAATTATACCTAGCCATTTTTTTTTTCATTTTACCATGAACATTAGTAAGAAAGAATGTAATATCTTTCTCTGTGCAGAGGAGATATTATAGCAGCCTGATTTCAGTGCACCCACTGCCAATAATACTTCCTAGTGGTAACATGCAAAAATGGTTCCAGACATTGCCAAATCCAATCTGAAGAAAGAGAAATTTCCATAGGTTAAGAAACATTGTTCTGGTGAAAGCATGAAAATTGTCTCCAAAGAAGATATACAGATGTCCAATAAGTTCATGAAAAGATGTTCTATTTCACTACTCATTAGGGAAATACATATCAAAACTATAATTAGATACTAATTCACACCCACTAGAAATGGTTATTGCCATTACTTGAGGCAAAGAGTTCAAGACCAGCCTGGGCAACATGGTAAGACTCCATCTCTAAAAGAAATTTTAAAATATTAGCTGTTACAGTGGCATGTGGCTGAAGTCCTAGTTACTCGGGAGGCTGAGCCAGGAGGATCACTTGAACCAAGGAGGTAGAGGTTCCAGTGAGCTGTGATTACAACACTGCATGCCAGCCTGGGCAATAGATAAGACTCTGTTTAAAAAAAAAAAAATTAAACATAAACTCACCATGCAACTAAGCAATTCCACTCGTAGGTAAGTATCCAAAAGAACTGAAAACAGGGACTCACACAGACATTTGTTTATAGCAACATTATTTACAATTTCCCAAAAGAAGAACAACCTAAGTATCTATCACCAGATGAATGGAGAAACAAAATGTAATATATCATACAATGGAATATTATTCAGCCATAAAAAGGAATTAACTTTTGATACCTGCTATATAGATGAACCTTGAAAACATTAGGCTAAGTAACATAAGCCAGACACAGAAGAACAAATATTGCATGATTCTACTTATGTGAGGTATTTAGAATAGGCAAATTCATAAACACAAAGTAGAACAATGAATAATTATTTAATGGGTAGAGTTTCCACTGGGTGGTGAAAAAGTTCTGAAAATAGAGCATGGCACCAGTTGCACAGTGTGAATGAATGTATTTAATGCCACTGAATTGTACACTTAAATACGGTTAAAATTGTAAATTTTATGTTATGTATGTTTTACAACAAGAAAAAAAACCTAAATAAAAATAAATCCAGAAGTACAATAAATAAATAAATAAATAATTTTGGTTATGAGCTGATATAATCAGTCTTCCACAGCTATGGGCCAATTGAAGGCCTCAAGTTGACAATCTGAAAATACATTATAGGTTTTCTGGGAGAGAAGAGAGTGAGACTCACACTCTTTCTTTTGATATTTAAAGGATGTCTCTCATAAACTCATCATGCTGTGACCACATGACATGAGAATATATGGTACAACCTAAAAGTGTATTGACAGTATTTGAAAGCAGTAGATGTAACAAGATAAATTTTATAAGTAAGTGCATTTCAGATGCTAGACTGTCCCATATCCTGCCACTTTGGAAAACTGTTAATTAAAATTACATAAAAGTCTTCATCATAGAGAGCTGGTACAAGAAGGTCTAGTTTGAGCAGAAATCAAAGGGAGATGGAATGCTCATATGGGCATACTTCAGAGGATATTTAGGAAAGACTGGCTTCTACTAATCTGCCTCAACTTCCTTCAGGACACACATACCATCAGGAAACACTAAAAAATTTGAGATAATAATGACAATCATCTATTCCCACAATATCTTTAACAATAGTTATAGTTTCTGTTGAAAAAGCAGATTTCACTGGCTATCGTATTCTGCAGAGAACAGGGCCACATGGTCAAGCCGCAAGCCTCAGCTGTCACAACACTTGGTGCAAGAAAAACACCTTTCCTTGGCCAGCTTGATAGCATAATTCTGGTAGCAACATCATTGAATGGTAGAAGAATTCTATGAAAAGGAAAATAGGACCTTTCAGGGAACTGATGCACTCAACTGAACTCTATAAAGCAGCAATAACACCAATGAATAAGGCAACATAGCTCAATAATCAGCCTCTCTACTTTTCACTTAACGAATCAAGGTACTTAAACCTAATCACTCCCCTGGGTTATTCCCTGGAATCTTGTGTTTTTCTAGGAGTTAGTAGGATTGTGCAGGGAGGTATTGATGGGGATAGAAAAGAAGTTTTCTGTAACTTAGAAACTGGGATCATAGAATCATTTAATTAGGACTTTAAATGAAAGGACAACACATTAGATTACTGAACTAATTGGTAGAACTGGACAACATAGTTCCACTAATTCATACCAGATAAGGTTGATAAACTGTTTAAACATTTGTAATCCATTTTCTACTTAGATCTAGAAACTCAAGTAGAGAGATTTGTGAATTTACTTATGGTGAAGTTAGGAAATAAGGTAAAAAATAATGAAAGATTCCTCATTCCGCATAATCTTTACTCTTCCTTTTATATAAGGTTGTTTTACCTCTCATAAAAGCTTTAGTGATTTCAAGTTAAACCCCATCTATCTGTTATATAATTCCTATCATCACTTAGTCAACTGCTGCATTTGAAATCTTTTGGTAATTAAGCAAAAGACCTTCTATTCTGGATTTGCCCACCTATGTTTGAGTATAACTATAATGGTATTAACTATCTTTTCCAAAATTGAATTTAAACTCTGGATACATAGTATAATGTTTGTTTCTTTGAGGGGGGTGTGTTTTAGGAAGGGACGTGTGTTTGTGTGTGTATATGTGTGCATATGCATATGTATGTGTGCTTGGCCTAATGATCATATACCAACCTGAACCTCACAAAAATGTAATGAAGCATTGTTACTATATTACCTTGAGTAACTATACAAACTATATTAGTGCCAGTTTTAGACCAGAATTAGCATATCTGTTTTTGTTTCAGTTGTGTTATCTCTTTTATTTCTATTTTTGTAAAGAGTTTTAAAAATCTTGAATTTTTTGGTCTCAGTTGTAGAACTTCAAGTTGAAATTTCTAGTACCGTTCATATATATGAAATTTCAACTATCTCTTTGAAGATCAGTCTATGTAAGATGGAGAATTATTGGCTGTTTTCCCATATAAATTTATCTACTATTTGTTGTATTAGTCAGAGTTCTCCAGAGAATCAGAACAAATAAGATATAGATGGATAGATGGATGATAGATACATAGCTACAGATATATGAGTAAATTTGCTATAGGAATTGGCTCACTTGATTATGGAGGACAAGTAATGTCATGATATGCCGTTTGCAAACCAGAGAGCCAGGAAAGCTGGTGGTATAGCTTAGTCTGATTCTGATGGCCCAAGAAACAGGCGAGCTGCTAGTGTGAACCCTGGAGGGTGAGTGTCCATGAAACAGGAGCTCTGATATCTCAGGGCAAGAGAAGATGGATGTTGCAGTTCAAGAAGAGAGAATGAAAATTCATTCACCTTTTCTCCACCATGTTATTATGTACCTCCTTCAATAGATTGGGTAATCCCTACCCCACATTGTTGAGGGTGAATCTTCTTTATTCAATCTAGTGCTTCAAATGCTGATCTCTTCTGGAAACATCCTGTTGGGGACTGATTCTGGTGTTATGCCTTATACTAATCATTCACTACAGCCTGTAATGTATGTGTGCTGCCTGATGCAGCAGTAGTCAGCATTTTCTTCAGACACGGTTGCTGCCTTATGACTTGATAAGAGGCCTGAGTTGTTGCACCCAAGAAAATGCCCCCAATTCCCACATGGAGGGCCCCCATGGTGGGAGTCAAATAAGAGCAATTTCTGAAATGTGATTTGTGGTTTGCTTATTGTGTTTGTTTTGTTTGTTTTCTAATCACATCTCCTTGATCCCTTTGAATGATGTCATCATTCCTCACCATGTGCATGACTTTCACAACGCTCATGTTCTCAATTGTTTAGAAGAAAGAAAGCTTCAGAAAGTTGTGTAATCTTCATTAATTACTACTCTGCTGAACTGAGCTTTTATATCATAATATTAAAATAAAAATATTTTTAAATTTAAATTTTCTCTACCTTTTATTTAGAAAATACATAAATACTTGAATAGCAATTTTCTTATCAATGTTACTGAAGTAAACTGGTTAATATAATCAACTTCTTTGACAATGTCATTAGAAAATTGGAAAATGGGCCGGGCGCGGTGGCTCAAGCCTGTAATCCTAGCTCTTTGGGAGGCCGAGGTGGGCGGATCGTTTGAGCTCAGGAGTTCGAGACCAGCCTGAGCAAGAGCGAGACCCCATCTCTACTATAAATAGAAAGAAATTAATTGGCCAACTAAAATATATATAGAAAAAATTAGCCGGGCATGGTGGCACATGCCTGTAGTCCCAGCTACTTGGGAGGCTGAGGCAGCAGGATTGCTTGAGCCCAGGAGTTTGAGGTTGCTGTGAGCTAGGCTGACGCCACGGCACTCACTCTAGCCTGGGCAATAAAGTGAAACTCTGTCTCAAAAAAAAAAAAAAAGAAAATTGGAAAATGCTTTAAAAATACTTTTATTATGTATTATGGCATTTATTCTGTTAGTCTAGATCAAAATGCACATTAATATGCTACTAAACCTTTCATAACTAATAATCACATCTATATTGCATTACCGTTTCCCTCCTTTTTTGGCATAAATCATTTCAAAATATTAATAAGACACTTTAAAGAAACATGATTTTAGTCTTCTTTTGAGCCCTTTAAACGCACCCAGAATATAGGTAAGAGTTAAGGTAAATTAACTTATTTCCCTTTAATTGTATGGTGGAAGATTTTATAATGGTTCCCAAGGATGATCTTATCTTCTAATTTGGATTTGCGTGGCATAAATAATAAATTCGTAACTTCAAAATACTGTGGAAATGTAACTGTAAGGCAATTATGCAATAAAAGTGCCAAACTATCATTTAACTTTCAGGACATTTGATTATAATCTAATACCATTAGTTTATTTGCATAATAGAAAAAGTACTAGAGTTTTGAATTGCACAGTAATTTAAACATATGTTCTTTACGGTATGCTTCTAAAATTAGTGACAGAGATTGGATATAATGCTATTTATTTGGGGAAAAAAAGATTTAAGCAAATTGTTAAACCAGAATTTGGAAGATTAAAATGTATCCTTGATCATCAATTTCAATGACTGTGTGTTATTGAAATATGGCTATACATTCCTACCTAGTTTTCTTGGCATATTGATAAAAATTACTTATTTGATATCTGCTTATAAGGTTGGATAGTAAGTAATATACAGATGTTAAAAATGTATATAGTATCTACTTAATAAATATTATCCTTTTCTTTCAGTTTCACATGAAGTTTGTAAAATGCCTACTTGCTTTCTTTTTCTCTCTCTCTGTTTCTTTTTCTTATGTCTACCAATCCCCCATCTTCATTTTACTTAAAAAAGTATTTTTAAGTATAAAATTAAGGATAAAAACAGTAACATTTAAGAGCCTTTCTTATTTTATGACCACTTGCACTTCAATGGGTTTAGAAATTTTAAAAAGAAAATTGAAGTTTTGGTAATGTCATCATTTCCAAATTTATCTTTTACTAAAATTAAAAAGGTTATTTAACAGTCATGTGTTGCTTAATGTTGAGGATATTTTCTGAAAATGTTTCATTAGGCAATTTCATCATTATACAAACATAGAATGTACTTACACAAAAGTACAGTCTACCTACTGCACACTCAGGCCATATGGTACAGCCTACTTTTCCTAGTCTATAAACCTAAACAGCATGTTACTGTACTGAATACTGTAGGGAAATGTAGCACAATATTTGTGTATGTAAATATATCTAAACATAGAAAAAGTACAGTAAAAATACAGCACAAAAATTAAAAATGGTATCTCTGTAAGAGTACACTTATGACTGGAGATTTCAGGACAGGAGGTTACTCTGGGTGAGTCAGTAAGTACAGATTAAGTAAATGCGAAGGTCTAGGTCATTATTGTACACTATAGTATAGGCTTTATAAAGCTATACTAAATGTATAAAATATTTTTCTTTCATTTATAATAATTAAACTTAGCTTACTGCTACTTTTTTACTTTATAAACTTTTTTTATTCTTTAACTTGTTGACTCTTTTGTAATTAATGCTTTGCTTAAAACACAAACACCTAGTATGGCTGTGCAAAAATATTACTCCATAGCTTCATTCTTCCTTTTTTTCTATTTTTTCTTTTTTTACTTTTTATCTTTTTTGTTAAAATCTAAGACACAAACTCTCACATATTAACCTAGCCTACAATCAATATCACTGTCTTCCACTTCCATGTCTTGTTTCACCAGAAGGTCTTCAGGGACAATGACACACTCAGAGCTATCATTTACTGTGATAATAATGCCTTCTTCTGGAATACATCCTGAAGGTCCTGCCTGAGACTATTTTACAGTTAACATTTTTTTTATTAATAAAATAGAAGTACACACTAATAAAAAAAGTATAATATAGTGAATACATAAGGCAGCAATATAGTCATTTATTATTATTATCAAGCATTAAGCACTGTACATAATTGTATGTGTTATACTTTTATATAACTGGGAGCACAGATTTGCTTACATCAGCATTACCACAAATGTGTTAGTGATCTGTTGTGCTGTGACATGGTGATAGCTATGACATCACTAGGCTTGAATTTTTCAGTTTCATTATAATCTCATGGGACCACAATCGTATATGCAATTCTTTGTTGACTAAAATATTGTTATAGTCATTTTTGGACTCAAAATTAACTAAGGGATCATTTATTTTGAATTTGAAGGGAGCTATTTTGAGTGAAGAGGTAGGCCAGTTGAATCCAGTCCAATAAATGAGGAGAGAAAACATCCTCTATTTTGGAAAACGTTCAGTTTACTTCAGAGTTTTACATGTAATTGGCCTACCATATTTAAATAAGCCAGCATATAACACATGGTTAATAAATGCTAACCACTTCTTTTATCTTTCTTAACTACATAACTAACCCTTCCATGAGTGAAAAGGAAACTAAATGAGAAAACTTCAATGAAACAAAGACACAACTTCATTGCGATAAATAGCCTTATTTTGGCTAGTGCTGAAACTCTCATTAATAAGTACAATTTTTGATTTGGAGGGGAAGGAAATATTCAAATCCTGGTATATTGTTTGATGTATAGTGCTAAATGTATTTTTGTTGAATATATCAATTAAAAGGTACACATTTTTATTTCTGACTTACAGATGACTTTTTGGGGCATGACCCAAGAATTGTCCCACCCTGGTATGAAACTTGGTTTGTGCTATGGAGTATTTGAAAAGACCAAGAAATTTAAAGGGAGAGTTGGAATAATCTTATGGAAAATACTTCATCAACAGTTTTGTTTTCGAAGGAAAAATCTGGAGGGTAATAGTGGAAATTAGAAACCAAGTAGATCTCTGCAGTATGATGGCTTTCATTTTGCCACATGGTCATCACTGTGCCTAAAGACAAGTGAATTTTTATATTTTGAATTTACCTAGATTTGAAAATGAACACAATAAAGTAAAAATTGCACAATGATAAAGGGCATTTGAGGAGGAAAAATATAGTATATCTAAACTGTTTCTTTTTAATTTTTAATTTGAAATATACATTCTATGCATAAAATATACTATTTCTCAAATAAAAACAAATAGTTCTGCCTAATTTTACTTAATCGATTAAATAATATTTCTAGAATGATTATATATGAAAGATGGGCATCATGTTTCATGTCTTATGCTTTCTTTTTTTTTCCATCTGCACATACAGTCTGTGACTAGATATGCATTTATTAAGACATAACTTATACCAGGGTAAGGTCATAATGAAGGTGTCTCAGCACTGCCTTATGGTTGAATTGACCCCATTGTCATTCCATGCCCATAAGTCTCCAATAAATTTCCATATTTAGAAATATGTAGAGATGGAGTACTCAATTGTGTTGGCATCTTCACAGCTGTTCTACTTGTTTTTTGGCAGATTCACTGCCTCTTGGCCAATTCACAATGAGACAGACTCAAGAGCTTTTAATTGTGTGATATTTTCATTATCTAAGAGATAGAAATGTGAATAGGGCCAGTATTAAAGGACATAGTTTCAACTTGATATTTCATATCTAAAGATCATATAAATAAAGCAAAGCATTTATTCACTGGACTATATCCATGTACCAAGAGTGGAAAAGTTTCAACTTATTAATTTTCTATTTCAACCCCCCACTTACAGAAGAAATATATTAAGCCATTAATCCTTTCATCAACAACAAATAGTCCCACAGTGCTAAGGATCCAATTTTAAGGCAGTGGAGAGAACAGCATTTAGCACTGGCACCTAGTGGTATTTTTGAAAGGCCATACAGAGTGGTTTTATTAATTATCTTTTAGCCCCTGTAATATTCTGAAATAAAAAAAAAAATTACCTTTTAGTTTTTAACCTACATCCCACAGGGACATGTTTCTTCAGTTTTACAAAGGTGTAATGTAAAATGAGTTTCTATTATAATCTACTGAGAAATATTATTATCTTAAATGAAATGAGCTTGCATTGATTCTGAATCTCTATTCTGCATATCCTCTTGCAACTAGCCCTGATATTTCATTGCCCATGTAGGACAGAAGAGCTGCTTGAGTTTTTCTAAAATTCTCTTCAGTGAGTTTAGGCAAAAGAGTGGCTCACAGCCTAGAGTTCACTAGTCCATAACCAACAATTTGAAGTATCACAATAAGTTTCATTAGTGAAATTCATAGCAGTACATTCAAACTTAAAATTTTCTTCATTCTGTAAATTTTTAAGTTTTTATAATTGGCCCAAAAAAGGATAGGTGGAAATACACACACACACACGTGTGTGTGTGTGTGTGTGTGTGTGTGTGTGTGTATACTTCTACAGCAGTGCTTGTTAAACTTTAGTATACATAATAACCACATGTGCACCTTGTTAAAAATGCTGATTTTTGAGTCAGAAGTTTTGAGTGGAGCCAGAGAATCTGCATTCTCAAGCTCTCCTATAAATCTGTCTTTGTGTGTCAGGCTCTTAAAGGCCTCATAATTCATTTTAGAAAACAAGGGCCTTAACAAATTAATGTGATCACAAAATGTGTAAAATTTTACTACAGAGTTAAGAATGAATTGCTAAGAACATATCAAAGGCTGAGAAATCAAATTTTTCTGAAGATGTCACGGAAAGTTTCATTGTGACAGCAAAACTTGAACCAAGTCTGGAAGGACTTGTAGAATTTTACTAATGGATCTGTTAAAGAAAAGATGTTATCATTTCTGGCAGAAGTAATAATATAATATAAAAGGACACTGAATTATGAAAAAGTCTGGGATACTGTGACATTCAGTGTGATCTGCAGGGACTAATGAACTCAAAGGATATTGGGAGAATAGTTTGGTCAAGATAGTGAGGGCCAAATTAACAAAGTAGCTTTAATACCCTTTGAATTGCATAAGCAAAATCAGTTAATAAATAGTGGAGTAAATGATTGCTTTCTTTTAAGAAAATAATTCTACAAGCTTTTAGGATTTATTAGGAAGAAAAGTGCAGCAAAAATGGAACATGAGAGTTCAAATGAGGGAAGATTACATTAGAAGCCTACATTAAAGCAGGGCTGTGACTGATGGAGGAGAGTGACCAATTTTAAGAGATAGTGCCAGATTTTATTAATAGTAACTGGTGACTGATTTGGCATGGGAATCAGAGAGAGAAAGCAATTATGAAGCCAAATTTTCTATTTTAGGAATCAGTACTAAATAATGGCAGCATTAAACATTATCATAGGTCAAAATTATTGTTCTTATTAAGATAAATCTGCAACTAGCCAAAAATTTAGTAATTATTCTACCTCTGTCATTTAAAAGTTAGTACATAATAATTATCAATGCATATAATGCAGTTATGAGTATCCTTTGTTTTATTTTAACATGCTGATCAAAAATACTTTTATGTTTAAAAATAGAAATAATTTCCATAGGCTTCAAAATTTTAAACAAGAACATTTCTTTCAGTGTTATAATTTGAGAAGAGGACATTTTCAATTTCTCTTGCTTTATTTTACATGTTATTTGTCAATTATTTTTTTCCTAGTTCTCTGGTAACTTTATTTTCAATAAAAATAAAAATATTTCTGGTATAATTGGACAATTTCCACTTTTACTGGACTCTATAACTGCATATTCAGCAATAAGAGTAAAAACATTTTCAAAAAGTTAACATAAATATTTGTAGTCATATGGAGGATAAGAGAGTTTGTGGTTTTTGTAGATACTAACAGATTAAAATTATGAAATAAAATTTAAAGTTAGAATTCTGCTACATACTGCTATTTCCTCTAACAGGGGAAAAATTTAATAATCTTTATGTTTTCTGAACTCAGCTGTAGTTTATAGCAATGGAAAAGGCAAAATATTTTGCACAAAAAATGAGGATAAATATAAAACATGCTTTTCAGTAGTATCTTGCAATATTTACAATAGCAAACAGCATGACTTTCAGAAACTTGAGCATATAATAGTAATTTGTCATTTTTCTCCAAGTTCATTGACATTGTCAAGGCATATTTAACTCAGCAGGAGAATTTAAATTTTATACTTGGTGATTTCATGAAGCATTCTTCTCACCCTGAGGTTTCAGCTAAAAACTCTCTTTTCATTTCTTTCAATAAATTACCATCTATTCATTTCTCATGGCTTCATTAGAATGTTCAAATGCAAATAATCAAAACACCACCTGCTTTCAAACTATGTTTATATAAAAGTTTACTTCTCATTTGTAATTTGGATAATGGCTGAAGAAATGCTTATGAATATAATCTCTGTGGGCAACCAGAGTTAGGGAATTTGGTCAGAGTCCCACGTGGTATAACATGTTGTGTATTATCCATAGGATGGATTTAAATTGGTTGTGTTGTATTAGACCATTGTTACCAATAGAGAAAAATAAAACAGAGTAAAACAAAATAGAATAATGGAATTTGAAAACCAATAACTAAAAGGTAAACAAAACCACTTCTTTAGGAGGAACTATGTGCTCCTATCAGTTTTGCTCTAATACCACTTGGATGGAGCGCATAGCCACAAACCAGATGCAGACTGTATTGTACTATAATTTGCCTCTACCTACTCCACCCCATAACAGTATCTCTTTGACAATCCTGTGAACTATAATTCAGACTTCCAATTCATGCAGACAAGGGTCTTGGAGACATCTTGCATTATCTTTTCTCCTTAATGTTCATAATGCTAGCGTTATTTATTAAATTTATACAGTAGCCAGGTGTCATGCTAAGTTTTATACATATTATTCCTTGTAATCACTTCAGCATATATTATCCTATCTGTAGCATGTCATCTACATTGTATAGAGAAGGAAATTACACTTTAGTAAGTTATTTACCTTGTCCTGTCAAGGCACACAGCAGGTAAATGCCAGAGCTGAAACAGGAACCATTTATTTTCACCGCATTATATTGTTTCAGTTCCTTATATTTAAATCTAATTTAAACCTCATCAAATTGTATCTTGTTTTATTCCAAGCATGACTCTTGGGCTCACTTTCCTTTTCTATTTGCATGTCATGACTTGGATCCAGAGACCTAACAGTTTAAACTTAATTTGTTCCTGTACTTGCTGTAAGGTAGTCTCCCTATTTCCATCCTCATCCATTCTTCCATTCTGTTTTCCACTACCTGCTGTAATTCTTCTGTTCCAAAAATTTCATTTACCTGGTGCAGTGTTGTAAAGCATAAAATATGATATTTTACTTGCAAGGCCTTCCTTAAATTTTCCCTTAACTCTTATTAAATTCATTTCTCATTTTAATTACTGTTAGACGTTAGCTATCTCATGCTATTTGTGTTTGTCATCAGTGTGGTAAGTAAGCCATCTATAACTAGTTTGAATTTTGTATTTCATTCCAACTTTGAATTCTATCTTCACTCTAGGAGGCCGAGGTGGGTGGATTGCTCAAGGTCAGGAGTTCGAAACCAGCCTGAGCAAGAGCAAGACCCTGTCCCTACTATAAATAGAAAGAAATTAATTGGCCAACTAATATATATAGAAAAAATTAGCTGGGCATGATGGCTCATGCCTGTAGTCCCAGCTACTCGGGAGGCTGAGGCAGTAGGATTGCTTCAGCCAAGGAGTGTGAGGTTGCTGTGAGCTTTATGGTTTATAAAAAAAAAAAAAAAAAAAAAAAAAGATGATTTTTCTTTCTCTCTCTGCTTTCTGTTTTCTTTTTTTTTTGAGACAAGTTCTTGCACTGTTGCCCAGGCTGGAGTGCCATGGTGTTGTCAGGCTGGTCTTAAACTCCTGGCAAGTGATCTTCCTGCTTTGGCCTTCCAAAGTGCTAAGATTATTGGCATGAGGCTCCACACCCAGGTTTTGTCTGCATTGAAATGGAGTGTTTTAAGAAATCATAGGATTCATATTTTTCATAACTCTTTAAACCAAAGTTTTTAAAGTCATACCATGTGATCACAGAAGAAATGAGATAGTTACTCACAAAAGAAATGAAAGCTTGTGACATTTTATCATTTCAGGGGATACTAATTATGAGGATGTATAAAAACAGTTTTATAAAAAGAAAAGTTTATTCTGAGAAAAAAATGTTACACCTGCTTTCAGAAAATTGAATTTATGCTACTATTGACAGATAAATAGATCATATAATTAAATCTTGTCTGACCTGAAAATTCATCATGTTAACAACAAATTTATTGTTATAAATATTTATTAATCTGATTCTTCTCCCTTTATAGAGGAAATAGAGGAAGGGATGAATTAGAATTTAGTATTTGACCTAAGAATAAACCAAAAAAAATTTAATTCATATAGATAGCACTTTATTTTTTAATTCAACAACATCATTTCTATCATAAAATGCCTCAAAGAACTTTGTTTCAGTCAGTGATCCCAGATAAATAAAAATGTAATCCTCAGTATCTGTCCTATAACACAGTGGTTGGCAAAGTATGGCACACAGGTGGAAGATAAAATGGACATCTATATAGAGCAAGGAGCAAAGAAAAATTTCTCTGTCAATTTTCATCTATGGAGTAAAAGAAAAAGCATCTTAACATTTATAAGATTTTTTTAAAAAATCAAATAAAACTTTGTTTACTTTCAAGCTTTTAATGTCTTAAATAAGATCGAACTCCAACATGGCACCCAGCTTAGATTTATATACTCCTTTGAGAGTGTATTTTTGGTTTAAAATATAATCAAAGAGAATGAGACTAACCAGATTTTGTTCAATAAATATTGTATGTGGCAGAATTGCAAAAGTCACTTCATATTCAACAGTAATTAGTTCTTTTGTTTTAAAATGCATCCTCGAAGGCTTTTAGTATTGCTGATGTGAGACTCTATCTGACACTAAGTAAAGTCAACAATGTAGCTGGAAAGAAGGAAAATATCCCACACTAACAATGTTTTAAATTAATTATGAGAAAGACTGAGCTGGCCAGCAGAGGATGAAATAATAATAATAAAAAAAACACTGTTTTACATTTGACCTTCTTTCTTAAGTGTTTGATTATGTGATTTTATGCAAGTAGCTTTTAGAAATTTCAATGTCAAAAAAAATTGACTATATAGTAACACATTCTATAAGTACAGTCACATGTACTTAGATTATGTGCAGCTCTGAATACATGACACTGAATGTGTAAGTTTCACACAAAAAAGTCTCAGTAATATAAGTGTCTGGGAATTTAATAGATTTTTTGTGTGTCGTACGTCTATATTTCTATAAAATTGTTTTTATGTTATAAATCATTATATGACTACCCAAATAAAAAATAAATAGACTAATTTGATTTTGTAGCTGTGAAAAAAGAAACTAAATAAACAAAATTGAACCACTATTATTGTCTCTTTTCTCTAAATCTGTCACAATGTCTACTGCGCTTTTGGTTTCCTGTATTAGTTTTATTATCTCTCAAATTGTAATATCCTCTTTTACAGTACTATCCTGAATTTTAAGTTCCTACATACATTGTATTTATATTCATTCTTTGTGTAATTAACTTAGATTTAGCTTTAGACAGAGTGCTAACTTGAAGTCCCCTGCATAAGTTACTATGTCTCCCATGCATAAATATCTTTACTTTTGTCATCTCACAAGTATATCAGGCAGAGTGTGAAGCAGGATATGTCTAAAGGAGATCCCAGTGTGCTTCCCTATGTCTGGCTAAAATAACACTGGAGGAATTCCTATTGTTTCTACCAATTTATTAAATTACTTTACTCAAGCATAAAATCATACTCTATTTGAAATTAATTTGATTTCAGTCAAATAATTTTTAACTTGAATTATATGAAATTAAATATATTGTCTACTTAATTGAAAATTTCATAAGGTTATGCCTAATATTTATGTATCTAATTTTTTTTAACTTTGGTCCATAAACTTATTTATAAAAGTTTACAGTTAATTCTGAAATATAAATGGTCCCAAAAGAAGCTACTTACAATGTCAATATCAATATGATTTACACATAAAAGATTCATATTCCTGAATTAGAGTGAAATAGAAAAAACAAAGAGTATTTTATGATATTTTCCTACTTTTAACATTATCAACATAAATATTTAATCAACTAACATTTAAAGCCTCTACTAATAGTAATATAGGCTAAATTATCCAATGGCTGTTAAGAATCAGAAATCTATTTTATTTCATAACAAACAACATAATATAAATAAGGAACAGGACAGATAACTAAAATAACTAGCCAGAAATTGAGGACAAGATGCATGCACATGTTAATTTACATGATAAAGCCAATAAAATGCTATGAAACAATGAAATAACATGATAGTCAGCGATAGAGACTTTAGTGTAGAAAGTAGTACTTAAAATAAATTATTTGTTCTTAAATGACATGTGATAAGTATCAAAGAAGGGAATTTTAAGTTCTAAAATTAGTCTAAATAAATACATCTGCATGTGTGTATCAGGAAGGTCACATTTGAGAAATAATCACAGCTATCCATAGCATATATTTCATACTAGGTTGTGTACATTGTTTCCTGACTTGGGGACATTTACTTTTGCAAGCTAATACAAACACTGTTTTAAAAATATTTTTTCTCTCCTTAAAATTAGTTTGGGCTCACCATTACATGGCTAGAAAATACAAGAAATGAATTAGGGCATCAGAAGCTAGACTATGTTTGACCAGTCTGTTTTTCCCAGACTTTTATATTTGAAGTAGCAGTTTGCCTCTTTTATTGTATTTTCCTCTAAGACTTGCTGAGAAATTCTAATTACTACATGTTCAATTGCAATATGCTACCCAGGGAGACAAATGCTAATTGCAAGCAGAAATAAAACTTTGTTTCAGGCCAGCTTGTACTGACTACAAAATTCTCTTTAGTTTTTATTTATTTTAAAACAAACCGTTTTCACTATTGAAAAGTTCAATAAAGCATAACTGTTTTAGAAATTCTTTTATACATAGGAAAAAAAAATTCAGTGATATGCTGTAGGAAGTTTCTTAGTTCATAAACTTCTTTATCTTTCATTACCATCAAAGTTAAACATCAATAAAATATTAAGATATCCTCCACCAGCTTAGATTGGAAATTTGGGTACCCATGCATGTATTTTGTCACTGCAAAATTAAACAAAAATTACAGAGATAAAATGTCTCATTTTAAATATTCAATTTATAGCATTACCAAAATCAGGAAGAATACATTGCTGAAAGTTAGAGGAGAAACAAGATTTCCCTGTCCTCAGAGTTTCTCCTCTAAGACATAAAATACGAAAGGGAAGTTAGTCACTTTACAATGAAGAAAGCCAGAAGACATCAATTAAGCCAATCAGTCAAGATTAATATCAACACTAATAAGGCATATCAGCATCATGGGCTGTTTGATATCATGCCCTGAAAAAGACAAATATCATTATTGTGCTATGCTTGACAAAAACCCCTAACCTAATTCTAATCATGTGTAAACATAGACAAATATAAATTGAGGTCCACTTTAAAAAATAACTGATCAGTACTCATGAAAAGTGCCAACCAGGGTCATGAAAGACAAGGGAAGGATATGGAATTGCTACCATCTAGAAGAGACCGCAGAGAAAATAACAACTAATTTTAATGTGAGGTCTTGGTTAGGATCCTGAAACAAACAAAAAAGAATATCAGTGGAAAAATTAGTAAAATATGCATAATGTTTATAGTTTACTTTATCATATGGTACCGATATTTGTTGTTGTTGATAATTGTACTATGTTGTATAGGATACTAACTTCAGGTGAAGCAGGGTGAAGGACTGTAATGGCTCGCAACTTTGCTAGTATTATAAAATTAGTTCCAAAGAAAAAAGAAAAAAAAACACCAAAAAAATGAACATAAAAACTTTAGCAGCCTTCAAGAAGGAAGAATAGGAGAAGAAAAAGTAGGAGGAGGAGAAGGAAGAAAAAGTAGCATAGGCAGAAACAGAATTTTTGTAATTTTTTCTTTTTTGGGTAAGACTAGAAAAAAGATTAGGAATTAAAGCAGTAAAGAAGCCAAAATCTTTTTTAGGACTTAAAAAGGAGAAATACTTGAAGAGATAAGACCTCTTGTTTCTTACAAAGCTTAAGCACAGTTATCAAACTTAAGTCCAGGATAATTAAAAGCAAAGCCTCAGGCTATATATTTCTTGTTCCTTAGAATATCCACCTGGAAATAAAATGTGATTAATAGCATTTTAGGCTGTGTTAAAACATCTTTCTGACATGTCTTAAGTGCTGGTTTTGGATAATTAATAATTTTCTTCTACATTGAAGATGAAGATTCTGATTAAGTTGATGTGGCATTGAGTCCACATATTTTTATTTTAAAGTGCCAGAGGAAGGTAGGGGGAGGAGAATTTTAATTTCCACTAGGGTTTGTGATTTACTATTCATCTTCTATGAATAGTTGATTTTTCCTTGTGGGGCAACAGTTCCAAAAATATAAACAAGGCACTAAAATTTACAACCTCTGATTTTCTACTGTGTTCTTTTCTGTCATTAGTTATGTCTGAACAAAACAAAATAAATAAATAAGGGAGAGGCATTGCCTTGAAAGACTTCATTCAGCACTCTGGCTATTGCCAGAAATAGTCTGAGTATTTGATCGAGGCAGCAGAGAATGGGGACCTAAAAAAATATCTCCATCCCTTCTTTCAGGTGACAGTACATTTCTCTTTAACTTCCCTTCTTTCAGGTGACAGTACATTTCTCTTTAACTAAGACATTTTATCTATGATATGACACCCACTGATCCTCAACACAGTCTTATCAGCCCTATGGTCAATGTGATTCTTTGCAGAGTTGCAACAGAGAGAACAGCCTAAAGAAAATGGTAAAATGATTTACCAGTTGTCTCTTTAAAACACCCTCACCCTTTTGGGGAATTAAAACCTACATTTCTACTTGAAGCCAGTAATCTGAGGAACAAGGGAGTATTCTTTTGTTCTTGGTGCCACAGGAGATGACTTAACTGAATTGTCCCTACAGAGGTCACAAGATTGTCTTCCTGGGAGATAGGGTGGATCAGAAACATCAACTATAGTTAAAAAGTAATAGCCTGAAGCTGAAAACCCTCTGTTTAAAAACTCTGTATTTCTGCTTACAGGGAAGATTGTAGTACTTTAAGATGCAAGTCAGCCATACTCCTCATTGGCTAGCAAATTAATAAACCTCCCTTTCTTCTCAAACCACTTGTCCTCTTTCTTCTAAGGCAACCTTGAGGACAAACACTGTACTTTCAGTAATAGAGTTGAACACTAAGTTGTCTCAGTCTGGTTCATAGAACTCTTCAATGTAATGGTTTACTTTTTTGTGTGCTTATGCATTAATGGTTTTCCTGAGAAATTTAAAGAGATTAATTAATGTAAAGGTCTAGATTAATTTTCTTCCATATGGATATCCTGCTGCTTCTCCATCATATATTACAAAGAATGTATTTTCTGCCATTTAAATACTTCAGCATTGAAATCAATAGAAGAATACATGTGGGAGTTTATTTTGCATGCTTTATTTTTTTCTGTTGATCTGGTGATTCTTCTCATGCTAGTACTTAGTAATTCTACTAAACTTAGAAATGAGGGAGTTGGAGTCCTCCAGTATTTTATTTTATTTTTCTTTCCAAAATTATTTTGCCTACTCTAGGTCTTCTTAATTTACATACAAATTTGGAATCAATTTGTCAATTTTTATAACATAGCTTGCTGGAATTTTGATGGGACTGCATTGAAACAATATACCAATTTGAACTATGTATCACATTTGAAAAAATATGTGCATAAAAATACAGTTATATGAACCAAAATAAAATCTTAAGGTCCCCCCTAGCTGACTGAATGGATCCTGTCTTGGCCAAGAGGATACCCTAAAACTGAGTTACTAGCCATGAGAAGGGAGGTCAAACATGCCTCATTATGCCCCCCTTCCTTCTAGGAGATATCCTTTGTAACTCATTAACAGGCCTAAGGCTATGCAAGACCCACCAATAGGTCCTCAATTTACATAACAAATCACTTGAATCTGGGTATTTGACCTACCAGGCTTGTCTCTGATTAACAGACTTTCTTATCTTAATTTAAAACATTCCAAGCCTTTAGACAAAGCTTCATTTCTTTAACCAGTTGCAAATCAAAGAGTCTTTAAACCCACCGATAATCTGCAAGCCTCCACTTTGAGATGTTCCATCTTTTCAGGCCAAACCAATGTACACTGTCCATGTATTGATTTATAATTTCACATGTAATTCCTCTCTCCCTGGAATGTATTAATATCAAACCAAACTGTAACCTAACCACAGTGAGTCCACTTGCTCAAGGTTTCTTGGGTGTGACTCCAGGCCATGGTCCTCAAATTTGGCTCAGAATAAGCCTCTTTAAATTACTTTACAGAATTTGGCTTTTTTCCACTGACAGATAGAAGGAATAAGATCTAGTGTTCATTAGCACAATAGGGTGACTATGGTTAATAATTTATTGTATATTTCAAAATAACTAAAAGAATAAAATTGGAATGTTCTTAACACAAAGAAATAATAAATGCTCAAGATGAGGTGTACCCCAATAACCATAATTTGAAGATTACACTCTGTAGACCTGTATCAAAATATCACATGTAATGCTATAAGTATGTATAACTATTATATATCCCTAACAATTAAAAATAACTGTTTAAAAATTAAAAAAATAAAATATTGTTCTAAAAAACCATATATCCCTCCATTTAAGTTTTCCTAATGAATTTTAATGTACAAGTTTTAAACTCTTTTGTTATATCTATAACTGAGTATTTTATTTTACTTAGAAGCATTACCTTTTTAGATTTAAATTTTCCATTTGTTTATTAGTAGTATATAGAAGTAGAGTTGAGTTTTTTTATATGTTCTATTCTTCAACATTGCTAATTTTCTACTGATTCTGGTAAATTTTTGGTAAATCCTTCTGGGTTTTATATGTACATAATCATGTTGCCTTGGAATAAAGGCAGGGTTTTTTTTTTGTTGTTGTTTTTACTTTTGTAATCTCTGTGCTTTTTATTCATTCTTCTTTCTTAAATTGATTCAACTTCCAGCATATTGTTAAATAGAAGTGGTGAGATTGGAAATTTTTTGTCTTGTTCACGATCTCAGGAGGAAACCATTTAGTCCCTCAACATTAAGTATGAAGTTACCTCTAGATGGTTTGCTGTTGCTCTTTATTATTTTGAAAAAAAGTTTCTTTCTATCCCTCGTTTTCAGAGTATTTTTCTCATTAATAGACGTTGAATTTAGTCAAATGTTTTTTTCTGCATCAAAAAATGAGTATAGATTTTTTTTTTAGATGATTATATGCTTTCCTCCATTTTTTTTCTGTTTATGTAGTGAATTATATTGATTTTCCTTAAACCCAAGTCGCATTTATGGTCTAAAACCAATGAAGTAAAAAAGTATTTCTTTTTATATATTGCTGGATTTTATTTGCTAATAATTTGTTCAAGACTTTTATGTCTATGATCATAACAGATTTATTTTTTGCATTTTGTATTTTATGATAACACCTTTCTCAGGTCTTAATGTCAAGATAATACATTATTAACTTAATCTTCACCTCAAGTATATGAAGTAACTATTACTAATGCCTTTTGCAGATGACTTTCAAAGAAAAATGAAAGGGAGTCTTTGCTTAGTAAAGGGAGTCTTTACTAAGCACATGTAAAATACACTAGATCATTATGGTGCTTTTTAAAACTGCATACTCTTGGAATTATGCATGAGGCTCTGGCCCATAGGGTCTTGAGTAGGTTAGCCTAGCAATAGACTGCCTTGAAGGTTATGGAAACAATGGAATATGGAGAATTTACTATTCAAGGTAGAGAGCTCAAAACTTTGTATCCGATCCTCATTGAAATATATTCTGAAAAAAAAAATTCTTGTTTCCCAGTATGTAATATGCAATAGGTAATTTCATCTATTAATCCATCAGCATTCATACGTCAAATCATCATTCCCTGCAGACACTTCCGACATATAATATTTTTTCAGGAGAGTGACATTATAGAATTCAAATATTTTACAATACAATGGTTTTTAGCCAAATCTCCCCAAACTTAATACATTATTTTAAGCAAACAAAAACAGGTAGAAACATTTAACCTATATTTCAAATATTATTGTAGAATATCAAGTTCATTTCAGCAATAGCGGGCTTAAAAAAAAAGAAAAAATAGAACATCAAGTTCACTAGTTGTTTTGCAAAACATATCAAACATCAACAACAAGGTTACATGTCTGACTTTTTCCTGAAACTGAGAAAGGCATCTGAGAATCCTATTCAGTTTGAATCATTGTCTGCCACTGCATACTTGTCTTGAATGTGTTTCTTTAGGGACTTTCATATGTAGCCTTTTTTGTTATTATTTAGTGTTTTAAAAAGGAACCTCTAAATTTTGAGAAGTTCTGATAAAAATATAGAGACTAAAACAAAGAATAAGAAAAATAATTTCAATGTAAGGAAAGATATAATTGCAAATAGTTTGATACCTGAAAGTAATGTTTTAAGCATTTTACATCCCAATGTGAACTTTGCCTTTATTAGGTGTTTTGCTATGTTTTGACACATTTGGGAAGATGATGAAGGAGTTCAGTATATGTGAAAAACAAATATAACATCATTTAGAATCATGATAAATAGGCTGTTGGTTAGTACTATCATACAGACATGTGCATTTTCCAAACTAAATGATGCTATTAATACAGAAATATCTGAGATTCTTATAGGTTTTAAACAGTCCCAAAGATTTGGAGGACAAGAAAAAGTTTTCTTTTCATATAATTTCAAAAAGCTAGCATATTGCCAAGAAAAATTTTGACAAACATGGTATAAAAGAGAAAATCTCACTTATGAACACAAATGAAAAAATTGAAATTGAAATATCAAATTTACCAACATAAATATGAGTAATATACTATTAGTAAATAATTATTAGATATGAGCATAGCTCTAACGGAGAATATCTATTACTTATTAAAATCTTAAACAATAGGCAAAATGAGTTACATAAAGTGATTAGTCCATAGGATGCTGAAATAGCATTTGATATAATTCAACATCAATAGTGAAATAAATGGTTTTATATGTCATTATTTATAGAAGTATAATAACAAATAATTAAACCATAATATATTTATTTCTAGCCAATAGCCTAATGTACTTATAATACAATAAGAGTTAATATTCTAATTGTTAGCCCTGGTTTATTATGAGTCAGGCACTGTTTGTAAGTTTAATTTTCACAATAATCTTAATGGCTAACTTCTATCAAAATCTTCCTTCAATCAAAAAAATTTAAAAAAAAATCTTTGTTTAACAGTGAAAGAAACAGGAGAAAAGTAATGCTTTGTGGCTGGAGAAATGTAATTTGAATACATGTGGTCTAGAATTAATGATTGGGCCTTGACCCTTCTGCTATATTGCCCTTCGTATCACATTTATCAAAGATAAGATCCCACAGTAATTATGCAAGGAGTTCTGTCATCCATCAGTTATTATATTTTCAATTTTCAACTAGATTCTGGTGAATCAGAGACTGGATTTTCTGGTTTCAAATTCCATTAGAAATGCCATGAGCAGAATTTTCCCCATAGTAATCCATTTTGTTGGCCTGGAGAGCAAGCCAGTTGGATCCTGAGGAACATCTTTTGAGTCGCAAAGTTTAACTTTTGTTAAAATCGGTTGCTTGCCACCAAAATCCCCACCTTCAGCTTCCCCTGTCTTTAAAGCATGATAGAATGCAACAATCCACAGCCCCCAATGTTACCAAGTGCAGAGTAGCTGAAGTTCTCAGACAACTTCTCTAAGTATTTGGCTCCCCAAGCCACATTATACAAAGTCAAAGAGCCTCTTCTCATTAACTGAACTGCTTTTCCAAACTTTCCCTATAAAAATTAAGAACAGTGGAAATTGGAGCACTTCCATTAGAACAGAAAAACACACTGAAATACTTCCTGACTCTGGTATGACTTCCTGAGTAATGACAGAAGAATTAAACACTCATGAGTTCTTTTTCTAATAAATTATTAATATGTTGCTTAACCCATACTCTGTGATAGTGTGGTATTCATCTCCAACCCTAGTGTGTAAGGGATGAAGAAAGACAAAGGACTCAAGGCTGACACAAACTCTTCAAATTAATAATGATATCATCATGGACAGATAATTTGCTTTTTTTGCCTTAATTTTGTAAACATTAAAAATATATTAATTATACCTAAATTGTAGAAATAAGAAACTGTTTCTGATACACAATAAGATTTCAGTCAGTGATAATTGTTCTTATTATTAATTGCTACTAATATGTCTATTACCACTATTATACTTTGTACTAGATAAAATGCCACAAGCTATGTTCCCACTACTACCAGCTCAGAAAGACCTGATTTTATCATACTTAATATCATTCTAGAATAGAAATAAGATAAGAAAAAATGGAGGAAATATACATAAAGGAAAAGAATAGGCAATTAATTTTAATCCTTTTAAACACTGTGATTTTAATTTGGAAATCCAAAAAATATCACATGGAAAGTTATGACTAACGTAATGTAAAAATTGTACTTTTCGAGATACTAGACAAATGTAAAATGAATAAAAAGTTAAAAATATATTGAGAAAAGTTTTGTCATTGATATCAATATGAATATTAATATGAAATCAAGAGAATCCACTTAACAAGATGTCTGCAATATGTAAGTGAAGAATATTACAAAAATGTAATGAGAGGCATGAAGGAAACTTGGATGCATGGTGATTTTTACATGGTTGAAAGAATAAATATTTGTTATCATGGCAATTTCCCCAAATTTATTTGTAAATTTTATATAAGCTATATAATGCCTGATATGTTTTATTTTGTTTTGTTTTCTTTCAGTTTAAGCAATGATTTTAATATTTGTTTATAAGAAATGGCCATCCATTTTTTAAAAAATATAATAAGTTTAATATTAGGTATTGATATATACCATAAAACCATTATAAGTAAGAGTTATATTATTGATGTTGGAATAAATAGACTGACAGACACTAACATAAAATCCATCTCCTTTCTAAATGTAAAGAGTGAAAGTGGCTTGTGAATCATTTTTGAAAGAATGAATTATTTAAAAAATGGTTAACTAGTAAAAACTGGATTTATGGATCACTCTAGTATTATGCTTATTGTTTGCACAAAATAGCTTTCCCATCCTTTTACTTTTAATATGTCAACATTTAGAGTGTGATTCTTCTGTATGGCATAATATTTGGTCCCTTTTTTTGTATTTATTCTCCTGACCTCTACCTTTTCAGTTGAATTTCTGTAACATTTATACTTAATATAATTACTGTTATGGTTGTATTTGAAATAATGATATTGCTATTTGATTTCTTATTTTTCTTATATACACTGTAATTTATTTCATACATATCTCTTTTTAAATTATTTTTTGGTATTTCCTTTTATCTATACTCTTGACTAATAGCTATTTTTATTGTTTTTTATGGCAGATCAAAAATTGTCAATAACTTCCTTCTATAGAGTCTAAAAAGATAAATTCTATTGAGATGTCACTGGGGGAAAACATTAATAATCATACATACATCTCCTATGCAAGCTACATTTTAAAATCAATTAATCTTTATTTTTATTATGTATTATAACTTATAGATGTATTGAAAATAATGAATTTCCTTTTTGTTTCATTTGCCTAGGTTTCTAGGAGACCATCTTATTTTCTCCCACAACTTCTCTACCTCTCTGTTGGCTATTAATGCTATCAATAACATTTTTACATTCATAAGGACATCTCTTCTGTTTTGTCTCCAGAGACTCCTCAGCTGATAAGGTCTGTTCATTTACTTGGATACATCCTGTTGGATCACTAGGATTACTGCACAGCTACCATACGGAAACTTCCTTGATCTTTCATCCTCAAATTTCTCATTGTTGCCACCTGTGTGGAAATCTGTAGGACCCTATGTAGAATAAGTATTTTATTTCCTGGATTCGATGTTTTATTTTTTCATAGATCAATTATTTTTTTCTGCTGCAAAACACATGGTGAAGTAGATACTTAGTCAGGCTTCATTTATTTTTTATTTTTTAAATGTGTACAAACATATAGGGTACAAGTAAAATTGTGTTACATGGCTTTAGCATAGCCATCAGCAGAATAACGTACACTGTACCTATTAAATAATTTCTCACCATTTACCTCCTCACACTTTCCCACATTTCTGATTCTCCATTGTCTATTATTCCACACTCTATGGCCATGTATACACGTTATTTAGCTCCCAATTATAAGTGAGAACAAGAAGTATTTGACTTTCTAAGTTGCTTCAGATAATGGGCTCCACTTCCATCCATGTTGCTGAAGGAGACATGACTTCATTCTTTTTTGTGTCCAAATAATATTCCATCTTACATAATATGTATGTATATATGCCACATTTTCATTATCTAATCACTTACTGATGAGCTGTTAGATTGATTCAATATCTTTGCTATTTTGAATAGTGCTGTGATAAATATACATGTACAGGTATCATTTTGATAAAATAATTTCTCTTCCTTGGGTAGATAACAAGTAGGAGGATTGCTAGATGGAATGGTAGTTCTGTTTATTAGATCTTAGAGAGATCCCCATACCGTTTTCCACAGAGGTTGTATTATACTACCTTACATTCCCAAAAAGAGCTCTTGGCAAGGATGCTCTCTGCAGAGAGCATCCTTGCCAAGAGCTCTTATTTTTTGTCATTTTAATAATAGCCATTCTAACTGGTATGAGGTGATATCTCATTGTGGTTTTAATTTGCATTTCTCTGATTATTAGTGATGTTGAGAATTTTTTTGTATGTTTCTTGGCCATTTGTATGTCTTTTTAAAAAAATTATATTCATGCCATTTCCCCAGTTTTTTATGGGATTATTTGTGAATTGTTTTTTTTTTTTTTTTTTTTTTTTTTTTTTCATTGTTGTTGGTGAGTTGTTTGAGTTCCTTATAGATTCTGGATAGTAGTTCCCTGTTGGATGGATCATTTGCAAATATTTTCTCCCCTTCTGCAAGCTATCTGCTCACTCTGTTGATTTATTTTATTTTATTTTATTTTATTTTATTTTATTTTATTTTGCTGTGCGGAAGCATTTTAGTTCAATTAAGTTCTATCTGTCTATTTTGGATTTTGTTCCCTGTGCCTTTGAGGTTTTAGTCATGAATTCTTGCCTAGACCGAAGAGATTTCGCTAGAATTTCTTTCAGTATTTTTATAGTTTCAGGTCTTATATTTTATTCCTTCATCCATATTGAGTTGATTTTTGTATATGATGAAAGATATGGGTCTAGTTTTATTCTTCCACACATAGCAATTCAGTATCATACTATTTTGGTTACTTTAGCCTTGTAGTAAAATTTGAGGTCAGGTGATAAGAAACCTCCAGCATCTTTTTGCTTATTAGTGCTTTGGCTATCCAGGCATTTTTATGATTCCATAAGAATTATAGTGAATTTTAAGTATTTAATGTAGCTTAATTAAATATTTTATGTAAATTTACATTCTTCTGACCCATGAGCATGAAATTTTTTTTTCCATTTGTTTGCATTATTTATAATTTTTTTTCATCAGTGTTCTGTAGTTTTCCTTGTAGAGATCTTTTACCTCCTTGGCTAAATATATTCTTAAATATTTTATTTCTGTAGCCATTGTACATGAGTTTGTCTTCTTGATTTGGTTTTCCACTTGATCATTATTGATGTATGGAAACACTACTAATTTCTGCAAGTTGATTTTATATCCTACAACTTTACAGATGCCATTTATGAAATCTAAAAGTTTTCTGGTTAAGTGTTTAGGATTTCCTAGATATAAGATAATATCAGTGAACAGGGATAATTTGACTTCTGCTTTTCCAATTTGGAAGCCTTTTCTTTCTTTCTCTTGCCTGATTGCTCTGACTAGGACTTCCAGTACTATGTTGAACAGGAGTGGTAAAAGTGGGCATCTTTGTCTTCTTCCACTTCTTAGAGGGAATGCTTTCAAATTTTCCTTATTCAATATAATGTTGGCTGTGGTTTGCCATAGACAACCTTTGTCATTTGGAGGTATGCTTCTTCTATTGCTTGTTTGTTGAAGGTTTTTACCATGAAGTTATGACAAATTTTATGAAATACTTTTTCTGGCATCTATTAAAATGATCATATGGTTTTTGTCCTTCATTCTATTAATGTGATGTATCATATTCATTGAAATGTATTTGTTGAACCATCTTTGTGTCCCTGGTATAAAATCCACTTGATCATGGTGTATTATTGTTTTGATATGCTGTTGGATTCTGATAATTTTAGAGCAGAGACAGGCAAGCTTCATGGTAGGAAACTTTTTGTATAAATTTTTTAAATATTTTGCAAAGAATTCTGAGTTGAAAATAATTTTCAACCAGAATATTTAAAGCATTGCTTTGTTGAGTTATAACTTTTCTTTAATAATATTACCAAAGGACTAATCATTTTGTCTGTATAATACGCAGTGTTTAACACTTTCTTTGGATACTAATTATAAAAGACTCTGTAACAAGGAAAATACAACAGACAATGCAATAAGATTCTCATAACCAGGGTAGGAAGATCAAATAATAAATATTCTTTTCTCATCTTGCTTTTTAACAAGACAAAATTATGCCTGAAGGTGAAAGCTTTATGTGCAGGATCATTCACTTCATTATTCTTTTTCTAGAAATGGCATCAAATGAGTATTGTTTTATTATATCCAGTAGGTTATATAATTATCAAAAGGTATTATAAAGATAAAATAAGAAAAAGTAGGCATGGTATTAAATTTAAATTATCAACCAAGGAAGATAACATGCAAATAATAAGAGGTACAGAAAAAGAAGGCAGAAAAAGGAGAAGAAAGAATGTGAATTAAGGGTCCTTAGTTGTGACTTTGAGAATAGCACAGATGATAAATGTGACCTACTCATCTGGGTCCCTAAATCATTTTTTTTTTTTGGTGTCTCAGTGAGTAGCCATATTCATTACTTATCTTGTGATAGAAACTAGAATCTGCACCCTATTCTTAGGATATATAGATTCTATGTCTTTTATTTCTCTCCAATTATCCAATTCTCTGTGTCTATCTGGTAACTAACTCAACTCAATCCATCATCATCCTGCACCTAAATAATGACATATTCTTCTAAATGTAATTTTTATAATACTATTCCCTTCACTTATTTCTCTATTTACATTCTTCTTATTCTAGATGGCAAATAACAGTTCCAGGCACGTTAGTGGGTATCTATGCTTTTAATGTACAGCTAAAATTTTCTAGAACACCTCGCAAGGCTTTGTTGGCATAATCTCTGGTTAAAAGACAAGAAATCCTGCATAATATCCCTTATCCTTGTCAGAGCCTTTTACATTTCAGGTCTGTACAGTAACTTCTAAATCTCTGATCGCTTATATTAATAATATACCTTGTCTCTGGTCTAATATTAAGTGTTCATCCTAAGGCTCGATATGTCTTTCCTCATCTCTCTCATTTCGGTTAACTTCTATTGTTACTTATCTTTTAATTAAAATGTTAGTTCTCCAGAAAGTCTTCAAGATAACCATAACCGTATTCCAGGCTTTGGGAAATCCTTAACTTGCCCAAAGAAACTTTGTTTATATGCTCTATCGTAATTGCCATTTTTCAATGTCAGTTCTGCTGGATTTAGTCACTTGAAACTAGAAACTCTACTTGCTTCTTGAACTCACAGCAAGTAAAGACATTTGGCATAAATAGGTGTGAAATAAATATATGTTTAATGAATATGCAGATTTAAAAAATTGTCAAATTCTTTACAGTTTTTCCTAAATACGGAAAACAAACACTAGACTAGCAAGTCAGATAGCAAAATTTTGGTTTCAGGATTATGACAGAGCCAAATGTTTCCCCCAGAAAGCAATAATAAGATCAATGAGAATAAAGTTTTCAAATGATTTAGTTTGTTTTGTTTATTTGTTTATTTATATATGTTTCTTATTTGGTTTTAGAAACAAGGTCTACCTCTGTCACCCAGGCTGGAGTGCAGTGGCTTGATCATAGCTCACTGTGACTTCAAACTCCTGGGCTCAAGGGATCCTCCTGCCTCAGTCTGCCAAGCAGTTAAGACGAGGCATGTGCTACCACACTAGATGATTTAAAGAACATTTTTTATAGAAACTGGGTCTCACTATATTGCCTATGCTGGTCTCAAACTCCTAGCCTCAAGTGATCCTCTTGCCTTGGCCTCCCAAAGTGCTGAGATTGCAGGTGTGAGCCACTGCACTGAACCCAGTTTTGTTTTATTATTTAGTTCTAGGAAATTTCTTTAACATTATATAATACTACATACAAATATTCTTTAACATTACATAAAGGTCCAACAAGACTTGGACCTTTTTTAATAAAAGATATAAATTAGTAATTCAGCAAATACATAAAGAATGAATATACTTACTATGCTTAAAATAAAACTAAATTCTCAATATGTTTTAATTAGAATAGTATTACTATTTTGGGGAATAATACTTTGAATAATGTGAATTAAATGTTTTCAGCCATCTGATAGTAATACAGAGTAATTAGTAAATCCACCCTTCTTAAAGAGTTCATGGTAGGTTTTCATAAAATACATTTAGTAAATTTTAAAATATTGGGCACATTTTTTACACACAAACATAGAAATATGACTTAGGAAAATATTTAAGCTGGGTGCAGTAATCCTAGCACTCTGGGAGGCCAAAGTGGGAGTATAGCTTGACCTCAGGAGTTTGAGACCAGCCTGAGAAAGAGAGAGACCCCATCTCCACCAAAAATAGAAAAAATTATCCAGGTGTGGTAGTGCATGCCTGTAGTCTCAGCTATTCACGAGGCTGAGGGCAGGAACGATCGCTTGAATCTAGGAGTTCAAAGTTGCAGTGAGCTATAATTACCCACTGCACTCTACCTGGGGTTACAGAGTAAAACTTTGTCACACACACACAAAAAATATTTTGCTTTATAAATTGGAATTTACTAGTTCAATATAGAGCTACTTAGATCAATCCCACCAACAAAATGAAACTATATAATTTCTTAAGCATGACCTAGTGAACTTGACATTTGGAAGGTTTTAAAGAATTTTTCTTTGTGTCTATTTGTTCTTCTCTCATGTTTATTTTATTATCAGCTGAAAATGCTAAAATGATTCTGTAAAAGAATCTGAAATTTTCAATTTTGGTTGTATATGACACAGTTCATGTTTTCAAGACATTATAGCCAGGCAATTATTACTCACAGTACTAGTCTCCTGTAAAAACATTGACATCTTGCTGTGAGTTACTCATTTCAGTAAATGACACAAAGTGTTCCCACTGTCAGCTCATGGTGTTTACACAACAGATGTACTTCAAGAACTTAAAATTATCTTACCTAGCAAAGGAAATTTTATATTGGAGATTATATAATAGTTCTGGAGATCATGTCTAATTTTGCTTATTTAATTAGGCAAATAAAATATATTCAGAATTGAATAAAACATTGGAAGAAATGAGTTCTGACTTTCCTTTCAAACCTGGAGATTCTCTGTGATCTTTTGTAAACATTGTATATAGAAGCTGAATTTCTAGCAAAGTCCTCAAGTATCTCATCATTTTTCAACTCCAGCAAAAGAAAAAAAAAGTTGCAAGAATCTTTCTCTATTTCTTTCTTTCTAGGCTTCCCAACAATCTCATATGTGAAAGTCAATGCAATTTTGCCCTACTCTGTGCCTAGGAGTAAACAGAAGGTATTTTATTATCCCTTCTCTACTTTGTGCCCTAGATTTTCCACTAAATACTTAGTGATCTACCATTAGATTACATTTTCTTGTTATAAAAGCTTTTCTTCCCCTAGGTAAATTTTTGTGTTTGTAGATCTGTTGCACATTTAAAAAATAATAATAATAAGCATGAATAACAAATTTAATCATTACTGAAGAATATAATTAAATTGAAAGATATCTGGATTTCTTAGATTTTTTTCTTTAACTTTGGGTATTTTTTATATTATATGAATATATATTTATGGATATATATTCATATATATATGGATATATAGATATATATCCATATACATCCAGATATATATGGATAAACTAATTTAAGCACAATTTGGATATAATCATTGCACACAATAATAACTATGTGCATGCACCTAACTTAAAATTTATCTAGATTATTTGCAGAATCATAAAGTATACTTTAGGATTTTCATTTTGTATCCAGTTTTTATGCAGGTTTTTAATGCAGCAAACATATTTTATTGTTCTCTGGGCTCCATAGACTGGGCAACTACAGTTAAATATGTATATGTCAAATGGTGTTCAGAATCTCAGAGATTAAAATATGTAAACTCTTCCTGAGTTAGTTTAACACCTTTTTAGAAAGCATTTATGAAAAAAAATTTGACATGAAAAGAACCAAATGCTTAGCATAGCTACACAAATACATAACCTAGAATATAAAGCAAAGCAAGACATATCCCATAAAGTTGTGTCAACAGCTATTTACAGGAAGACGAGAATTATTATATCTCTGAACTTCTCTCTGGTTTAAATATCTGAGAGCTTAAATTATAATCCTATTTCAAATTATTATCTTAACTATTCTTTTATGTATTAAGGGTCTTTCCAATATTTAAATAATCACATCAAACCTTAAGTAATAAATAGCCCCTGGAAAATATTAGAAACATTAATTTATTTATAAAATATTATTGCATCATAAACTTTAGAGACCAGCAACATGTTAAAAGATACTTTTATACTTTGTACAGTGTTCCTAAGTCTACCATCCTCCATATTATTCTAACTTAAATTCCAGAATTGTCTCTCACTGGTTTATAATATCATAACTTAGGCTGCATTCTATAATCTTCCATATTTTTTCATCAATCAAATCACAGCACTTTGTAGTGTCAGACTCACAGTCTAATCAGGTTAAAACAAGTAATGTACAGCTGGCTGTTGAAAAACTTCATTATCTTTTAAAACAATCCAGTCTGACTACTCAGAGTGGATATTTTTTAAATTTTTGTTCTGTTTAGCCGGGCCTCCAGCTTCTTCTGTTCACTCCCATGCTATTGGTTAGGTTTCAATGTAGTTTAAAGTCACACTCAGCAATAAGGATAGACTTTGACCCAGAAAATCACTGTAACCCCATCACCCTTATAGGCAACACACCTAAATTGGTCATAGTAAAGCCCAGGATATATATTCAGGGTAGGAAAAAAGAAGGTCTTTCTTTTCAAGGTAAGGTATTTTGATATGATGTATGAAATTGTTTCTGCTATTTCTGGTAAGTGATCCTCAGTCCAGAACCATATGTGGGAAATAGCAGATCTCTCTTCCGTGTTCTTTCCAAAAACCCATAAACCATTTTCAATCATCACATGGACCTATATCACCAGACAAACCCATATTGAGTGTCATTCCATAAAAATCTGAGGATAATCCCTCAAAACTTTCAAAGTTATAACAGAAAACCAAGAAAAGACTGAAAAATTATCACAGGCCAGAAGATATTAAGGATATAAAATAACTAAATGAAATATGATATATTGGGTGAAATTCTATAATAGAAAAACACATGTTATTGGAAAACAACAGGTGAAATCCAAATAAAGTCTAGAGTTTAGTTTAAAAATATTGATAAATCTGTTTGAAGGGTGTAAAGGTGTTTATTATACTTTTAAAAAATCTTCCTTTAATGCTCTTTACTTAAGAAACTTACTTACATAAATAAAATTATATATTCTCAATATCATAATAAAAATATTATTACTGACACAAAGAGAAAATTCTCGCTCTAAGAATTTATCCTGCTTTGTAATTCAATTCAGTAAACCTTATTTTAGTATATAAAATGTATTAGAAATTAAAAATGAATAAAAAATTTCAAGAAAAAATTATTTAATACTTCATGAATATAAACAGTGAAGTAATATGACAAAATACAATACACTGATATTTTTAACACTTTCACTGAGGGTGTAGCTTTTTGTTTTTGCTTCTGCTTATGTTTGTGTAATGTTAGTGCAATATGCAATTCAGTATTATTCCTGTGGATTCATGGAGTAGCAACCTTTGCTTCCTTTCATGGTCATTCTTGTGATAGAGAAAAACACAATATAGAAAAAAATCAAGTAATATTCTTTAAAATAATAATAAAAAGATAAAACATATATGCATTTAAACATTACAAATTACTATAGCAAGGGGAAGCTTTGGGCTGATGTTAATATAACATATTCATTTGATCCATGAGAACAGATGTCTCACTAGTTATCATTTCTTTTGAGGCAGAAATTATTTGATTTACCCCTGTTAAAGTATTTTCAATTGTGCCTACCTATAAACGTTCAAATATTTCATTTTCAACCAAAACAGTTAAGAAAAAATGAAGGTTTACTTTCAACCAGGTTTCAGGACATGTACTTTCATAAAATATTAACATATTTTCCCACTGGTTGAAAAATAGTTGTTGCTAAAGTACTTCTCTCTTGTAGTACCTTCAGCTACTCCAATTTTCTTCTACCCCTTACCCCTGCTCCACTCCTTCGCCCCTATCTTCCCAAGAACTATCTATAAGAGAATCAGTTTTGGAAACATAGAAGAGTTCTCAAAACCTTACTCTCTAATTAGACCTTGCTAATTGGTCAAGTATATTGAATATTATTATGGGTTGAATGTTTGTGTCCCCTCACCAAATTCAGTTGTTGAAGCCCAATTCCTCAACGTGATGGTACTGGAGATGGAGCCTTTTGAGGTGCTTAATTTTAGATTAGGTCCTGATGAGATTAGTGTACTTATAAGAAGAAAAGAGGGGAGAGGGAAAAAGACATACCTCCAGGCATATGCACTGAGGAAGGGTCATGTGAAGATGTACCAAAAAAGTGTCCATCTGTAAGCCAAGAAGAGAGCCCCTCCAAGCACTGAATCTGCTGGCCCTTTGATCTTAGACTTTCCAACCTCCAGAACTGTGAGAAATACATGTTGTTTAAGCTTCCTAATTTATGGAATTTTGTTATAGCAGTCTGAGCAGACTAAGGAAGTATTAACATTATCATATATTATTAATTCATTACAGAGAAAATATTCTGTAGATCACCAACATTTTCTCATTGTGTGAGAAAGATCCTAAAAATATTAATAGGTATACAAACAGAAAGGGTTCTTGTGGGAAAGTGTATGTTAAAAACTTACATTTTTTTCTCCTTTGAAAGATTCACATACACATAAGCATCTTTAAGGCTCAGAGACATCTAGTTAGCTTTGATTAATTGGTGTTTCCACAATGTATTGGAACAGGTAACATTTTGTTGAGGGCCATCTATTTATTATTCACAGAGCACTATTATGTACTGCTCTACATAAAACAAGGTGAAATTGCTGCTCAGAACAGTGTTTTAAAAATATATTTATTCATCAAGTGCCAACTATTTTAGACAATATTTAGAAAAATTAATTTTATAGAAATAGTAGATATTTTATTATTTTTAGCGTTGCTTAGATAAGAACCACATGTTGACCATGGAGATAGGAAGTCGGGATTACAGAAGCTATCTTATCGTCTTGTGGAAACTCCTTTATTCTTGAAAAGTTGTATACATATGTTCTTAAATATGAAAATTTATTTTTAAAAGAAAATTGCCAAACTGGTAATGCTAATTTGTATCATCAATTTTAACAGGTTTTTTTTAGATTTTAGGAGCAAGGGCCTGTTTCAGTGTATTTTTCTTGAATATGTGACCTGCATATTTGTAAATGACCAATATCTTGATTTTAGACAAATGCCAGTATTCTCCATTGCAATATGGATAAAAATAAGGCAAGTAAACTGGATTTACACATCCCCACTAGGGACAAAACAAGTACTAAACTGTAAGACTCTAAACTAGAGAGAAGGGATTTGCTCTTAGATACAGTAGCAGAGGATCCCAAGTGTTAAGATAATACAAATTTAGATTTTAATAATTCATAGCAAAAATTCCAGAGTCTATGCTGAAGGACCCAAATGGATAGATAGAGTCTTCTCTTTAACATTTGCAATTAGTAATAGAGATCTTATTAGAAGTGATTTTTTACCAGAAAAAGTTAGAGTTCTAAATCTTAAGATGCTGATTAGCTAACAAGGAATTGTGAACAAAAAATATACAACATTACAATTATCACTATCATGGAAAAAAATCCTAGCAGCAACACCTAATAGTATTAGATTTAACCTAATCACCTATGGCCTGGATTACTGTGAGGACAGACTTAGTACATAAAATACTCTTTCTATAACATATTGCAATATTTTCTCTCTTAATGGAGCTAAGGACAGAGGACAAGTTTTCAATCTGCAAAATATTTTGTAATTCTTCAGAAAATGATTTATCAAAATTTTATCAATTTTTTTTTCAACAAAAAAATTCTATGAAAATGGCATATTATATCAAATAATAAAACTTAAAAGATTACCGGCTAAGAGATTTAGGTTTGGGAATAAGTGTTTGCTGATTTTTTGTATAGTAGATTAGAAAAACTTTCAGGTAGTTATTTTATTTTTTAAATTATGAAGCAGGCAGAATAGTATTCATTATGAAATGTCAAAGCATGAGACATGGTTAAGTTTGCACTTAAAAGATAATGAAGTTTTTCAACAGCCAGCTGTACATTACTTGTTCAATTATGTAATATTTAAATCAGAAATGTGTCAAATAAAAACATGAAAGCAATGCACTATCTAAACTTATGGTACTTAATAATATCATGTAACTTAGTTGTAAAGTAAAAAAGAAAAGCAACAAGAGTATTGTAGATTTTATTATGTATGCATGCACAGTGTTAGATGCAGTCTTGATTTGGGTTGAGTATAGTGTTTGTACCTTATTAGAAGTACTCATTTTATTCTTGAGGATCTGTTCATATCTGATAAAACAGAAACAATGAAGTGATTTTATATTTGTTAAACATGTCTCAAATCATTCTATTCTAGGATAAGTAACATGATCACCTTTTTACTTCCATTATATTCTGAGTAAATTATGCAATTAATCTAGGTTTAATATATCATTTGAGGTCTAGGATTGATTAAACCCAAAGAAAGAAAACCAAGATTGTTACGGCACTGAAGTAGCATCTGATTATAGCATACAGAAGTCTATGATCTTCACATGAGGTGCATTCCTCAGTATATTATTCAAAAGAAAAACAGAGTGCTTCAGAATCATTCTAAGCCCACATATCATTTAAATCATTGCCATGTTCTTTTTGAAAAATATCTTTAACTTCAGATAATTAGAGGTGAGTATAGGTTGTATATTTCTTCTTTTTGTATCCCTGTTATGTTGTGATTTATAACAGTGAGAGTGAGTTTCATTGCTCATGTAGAAATTATTTCACAGGAGCAAATATTTTCTTTTTTTTGGCAAGTAGGCATAGAATCATTCTTATAATCTTTCTTGTAAATTTGATGAACTTCTATCCTCCCTCATATGGCAGATGTTTGGATGCAAACAAAATTGCTTAATGACAAGATAAGCCAATTTTTCAGTCATGATAGGAAATAGAATATGCTTTTATGTAGGGGAACACAAATAATGTTCTTAAGCTGGAGTTACATTCTTAGGTCACGTCTACTTATAGATCCCTAATACATCTTAACTATGAGAAATCATGCCATGGGTATTTCAAGTTAAAGATTCAACCTAGTTTATTTTTAACCCTCATATTGGTTAAACTATTTTTTCCAGTATTTTCTTTATTTATCCATTTGCTCTGGTTATTAAACTTCAAACATGGTATATATAAAGAAAATCAGGCCTAATAAAATAACAGTTAAACTGCTAAAATCAAATAGAAAAAAAAAGAAGTGGCAGTAGAACCTTCCTTTGTGTAATATTGATCCGATTTACCTGCTTTCGGTTTTTTTTATTTCCTACCATATTAAAAACTGCCGCTTTTAAAAATTCCACATTAAAAAGTTTTTAACAGTTTTAAAATACTGGTAGTAGGTGAAATTTTGGAAGAAATATATATATATATCAAACATTAATTAATAAAAAGGAGAAGAAACAGAAACAGTTGGGTATGGTTGCTTATATTATTATAATTAAATAATAATAATAATAAAAGTATAGCTGTTTTATATTATAAACATTTTTCAGAAAATAATGTTATTTTAGACTGAAAATTACCCAGGAAATTAAAAAATGATAAGAAGGAAATGTTGGAAAGAGAACTATACAAGGTAGAGTGGACAACTATTGGATAACTTTTCCTCAGAATGCAAAACAAATAGCACTGTGAGTAGATCAGGGGTAATGGGTTAGCCTTGGAGGGGAAAAAAAAATGTGATTCCTTACCTGACAAGGTCAGGACATAAGTAATAATAGATACTATTTTAGGAGCATTTTTAGACGTAGAGTTGGGAAATTGGGCAGTTCATGCCGGATAGTCTCTCTTTAATCTGGGATGTACAAGATAAGGTCATCACTTGAAATGACAGGAGACAATGACAGAGTTTCATACCAAAAATAGTGTTAAAAGTTAGACTATCGTAGAAATGGAACATTTATCTGGCTCTGGGTGAGTATAGTAGGAATTTTTAGCTGGCTTCAGCACCTTCACTGAAAATTAAAAAAAAAAAAAATCTTAAATATATAACAGAGTGGAGACAAAAATATGTTATAGATAATTTTTCTGACACCACTCAGAAGGCTGAAAAAGTGGAACTACAAATTACTTTTTATGTGTAGGAAATGCACATGATACATGAGAAAATTATGTGAATATTCCAACTAGTATATCTTATAGTTGACACCTTATTCTAATGAGTAAAAATTTTATACATAATCATTTGGAGCTAATTGAGTCCATGAAGTCACTTATTAGTCATGAAAGGCACACGAGGGATGCTATGTCACAGTTTCAGTGCCTGGCACTATGTGTTATGGAAACACATAGTGGGTGAATTTATGTTGATAGTAGCACTTGGGAATTAAGTGCTGAAATTCCACCACTTCATAATTGGATTTTGGCACCTCCTATTAATCTCCTCCAGATAAAACAGCACTACTAGCAAATGGCATACTACAGTGTTACTTGGAGCTTTGTTAAGTGGCAAATTGCTGCTGACACTACCAGCACTTTTAGTATTTACAGAAAAGCAAAATAAAATTGATACCAAAACAAATGGGGTTAACCTAAAATGTTGCAAGAAGAAGGAATGTCATCCTAGTAGGAAACAAATTATCTTTTGCTATTTTTTAGTGAATGATTTATGTTGAAAGCTATCTAAAGATGGATTTTATGTTGCTACCTTTTTGTTATTATCATCGCTGCTCTTGTTAAAATAAAAAGTGGAAAATAATAACTTTAACTCTTTAAAATATTTATAAAAAGAATGAAGAACTATATATTAATTATACATTTTATAAATATCTTGCAGAAGGTTAATATGGTAAATAAAAAATCTGGCTGCTCACAGCTATTTCTTTCTCCTTATGGTTGAGTAGGGTAAGAATATAGAAGAAAAAGGAGCAAAGCTTTCCCTGTTTACTCATGATGCCTGAAGGATGACTGTTAAATATAAGAAAAAGGCTCTAAATTGAGGACTAAGACCACAAAGTCAAAGTGTTGAGTTTGGATGTTTATATGGTAACAAGGAATTTAGTTAGACTCAAGGCATATGATCATTTAATATTATTTGTAAAATATTCACACCACCTTGCTTCATGATTTGTGTCCCACTAATATACTTAATCTAATGAAGTCCTTAATGAGTTTTAGAATGATGTTCTTTTGTGGAGTTATGATATTTACAATTTATTTTACAATAGGTTGATAATACATCAGGATTTGGGAGCTGAATTTCAAAGTTTCAAATAAAGTTTTCAAAATAAATTTTTAATAGGATGCTCAACATCCAGATTCTAGTCAACCAAATATAATGGTGGTTGCTCAGAGGTTCCCTGAGTGGCATTTACCAACAATTTTTACTCCAAACTACTTCCCTAGAACTGTGAAAAGAGGAAAGATGGGGATTATTGTGGAAAGGCTCATCAATTCCATTGGTTCTTGGTTTGTAGAATTCCTTGAAGAAAAAAAAAGCTACAGGTGTTAGGGTACCAAAAAAGTAGCTAACGCTGAACCTGGGACTAGATGAGTAAAAAGGGATGCTCTTCTTTGTGATATCCCACAATGGAAAATCAACATGGACTCATCCATATTTTGGTTGTACAGGATACGACTTCTATTTTTTCCATTTTTACCTGCATTCTCTATATCTCTGTATTCTGAATGTCATATTTAACAGTGTTACTGTTATTTTCTAGTGCTTACTTAGTTGCATCTTTAGCTTTTCTTTAACATTTTTCTTTGAAAGACTTTCTCAGACATTAACATTTGTAATTCACAGATCCGTATCTATATCTATATCAAATTGATATATAATATCTGAAGATAAATCATGTTGTAATTGTAATTTTCATATAATGGTCCATATTCTTCAAAACACACAATTCTTTAGTGGGAGAAGTCAATCCACAAGCTCTGGGGCATAAAGACAGAGCTTTGACAACTGAGGGTTTTGCTCAGGTTGTTCTTTATTACATAGTGTTTCAGGGAAAACTTGTGAGCTCATTTTAATTGCTTTGGCAAATTTTGGAATTAATTTTTTTGTAAAATCCTACTCTTCCATCCTTCACACAATAAATAATAGAAGACAAAAGACTTTGAAATGTATAATTGGCAATCTTTCAGAGATTCTTTGAGAGAATATAAAGAAAATATTTATAAATGTTGATTATAATTATCTACCTTTTAATTTACTTTCCAAATAATTTATTTTCCATCAAAATATGTATTTTTATTTATATATATGATAAGACACAAGAACCTAATAAAATATTTTTAAAAGCTTTACATAATCCACAGCAAGATGGAAATTAATGTTTATGGTCCAGGAGAATGAATATTGTTGGACATCAGCTTTTGTTCTTGTAGTTCATCACATTCCTGCAAAAATAACAGCAATTATGTTAATAGCCTTCTTCATAACAACTATAGTTGATAAATGACATTCATTTCCTGGGGTCCAAACAAGAACTAAACTTTCTTTTCGAGGGCTCCATAATTCAGAGCACAATTATATTCTGACCTTTTGCCCATCATCATAATGCTACTCTCTGGCTATTCCTAGGCATCCAGATAGCTGTGTCTCTGAAATACTCTGGAAAGCACTTCTTCGCTGGCTTTTCAAAGTTGTTCAGTTCCCAGTTGAAATGTCTTCCTACAATCACACTATCCAAAGTATCCCAGTTATTTTCTCTGTATCTATATAAGAATCAAGAGAAACCCATTTGTTATTTTTAATATGTATTTCCTATGAATTATTTATTTTATTCACCAATTCATTTATTGACTTTTACTTTTTTTGCAGTCTGCATATTTGATATTTGCTATCAATCTCTACGTAAATTTTAGTTTTTACCTTTACATATTTTGTTTTCATCTTTTTCTTTTCTTTTTTATGTCAGACAGGTACAAGTGCTGACATCCTAAAAAAGTTTGAGAAAGGTTCATCTCATGCATAAGCATGAAAACCCAATCATCACACTTAACCACAAAAGGATTTTGTCTTTTAACATATTGACTACCACATAGAAAAATAATTTTTCCTTGGGGCCATAGTGTTTTATTAAAACAAAACGATCATTTCTAATTTGTCATTTTTTATTGTTTTCTGTGCGTGAGTTATGTGCAATGCAATCTAACTTTTAGAATTAAATTTTCAATATTAATTGTAACAATAAGAACATCCACAAGTAAGATTTTCAAGAACCAACAGCAGGGTTTTTCTTTTACAAGGCCTGGTCTCAAAACTAGCCTGAGTTAAATACAACTCACATGGCATTCAATGTGTTAATGTCCATTTTACCAATGATTTTAAGTTTTGAAATTGATTTGATTCCCAGAATCTGTTAAAGGAGCTTCTAAATTAATTCCTTCATTTCACTTGCCCTATCAAAATGCATTTTCTACACAACAGCCAGAATCTCCTTTGTCAAAATAAGCAAATATGCTAATAAAACATCATAAAACTCAACTCCTTGATATAATTTAATCATTCTCTCTTTCACTTAGACCAAAACCTAACTCTTTACTATATGGTACCAGGTGTCGTGTGATTTGACCCCTGCCAACTTGTTGACATTATCCTTCATTGTGATCAAGCCAATGGACCTACTTTTTGATTCTAAAACACAGCAAGCTCATTCTTACATTCGGAGATTTCCAGTTGCTCCTCCTTTTTGCCTGGAATTATTTTCTTCCATATCTTCACATGGTATATTTCTTCTCATCATTTAGTTTTAGCTGAAATAATCACATCTTCTTAGATACCATCCATCAAGTCCTTTCCAAAGTAAAATGTGCCTCATTCCCAGGATCAATCTCTATCATAATGCTCTTTGTATTTTTCTGTTACACAATTATATTTACCTGAACTTATCATTGCTTATTTACTTGTCAACTTTGTTTTATCCCCCTGTTAATATAATGCAACCTCCATCGGAACATAAGCCTTCTTTTTTTTTCTGCCATATTCCCAGTAGAAGTAACATTGTCTTAGAGGTCCCATTAAATATTTGGTGAATATTCTTTCTTATAAGATTCTTATCAGATCTTTCTATTTTGATAATATGGATTAAAAAATCTACTTTCATTCTTAGATATGTCTTTATGTAAGTTCACTTTGTTTCACTAGAAGTAAATGGTAAGAAGGAGAAAAGTGTCATCATTCATGAAAGGCCTAGGAAATGACAAGCAAAATAAATACTTTTTTATTATTTTTTGATTTTCAAACCAGCCCTACAATGAAGCCACTGCTATTTCTTTTTTACAAATGAAGTACATGATGCTGAGAGAAGTAAAGTCAGTATAAATTCAAAAGTTGCCTCAAGTTCTATTGATTTCAAGACTGATAATTTCATACATAATTCTTACTCTTTCTTTGGTAAAGTCCATATCATGCTTATTTTTAATGCTGTGTAACATATATATCAAATCAGAGATTATAGTAGTCATCATTCATATACAATTTTGTGACAGCAGAAGTAGTATAATTAAATGTAAACTGTTAGTATATAAAGAATATTTGGTCCATATTACAAGCTACAATGTGCTTAGTCACAAGGTCATTTGTACAAAGTTCAATTATCTAAAGTGAAATTGGTAAATGGGTACACTACATATTATGTTAATGACCTCTACTTATTTGAGAAGTTCAGTGACATAATACATAATGCCCATTTATAATAGGCTAGAATCTTTGAGTGATTTAGTTGTACAAATGCTGACATATTAATACTTTTATTATGGTAAAATTTTATGCTAAAACAGCCATCAAAATTAATTTTCCAAAGCATAATTTATATAACAATAATGTTGATGTCACTTACAAAAACAATATAAAAGTCTCACATATCTTTCTAACTCAAGAAGTACATAAATGCACCTGTAATAACAAGTAACCCAAAACAAAACAGAACAAAACAAAACAAACACAAATGGGAAAGTAAAATAAATAAACAAAAAACAACAGCAAAAAGAAAAATGACATTACTTTTGATTTTTAGGGTAAAATTTTGGATGGATTCCTGAAGTACCATAAAATTACTAGATAGGTAATAAAGTATATTGTGAGTGATCAGATTTAGGTTAGACTGCTAATGTGATAGTTGAGTAATACATTGTGCTTCACAGATGATTTCCTCAATTCTCTATAGTACACAGTCTGCTATTTCTCTTCCTGGAATTCAAAACTGAAACTTCCTGTAGCAAAATACTTTAGTTGATGAACTAGAATCTCCTCAATATAACTAAATAGCATTTAATCTTACCAGGTCCCTAGAATTTCTAGATATACTTCTTTATTTAATGAATGGTAATTAAACCATCTTCCTGGTAGATTTTATCATAAAAGATGATTATCATGTCCCCATTAAGAGCTCACCCTTAGACATCTCGCCAAGGAGAATTCCATGCTTTCTGTGCCAAGGGTTATATTTTACCAGAACCTCCCACTAGTATGGTTCACATTATGTTATTATTTGTATCTCTCTAGTTTTATGTGAAGCTATAATTCAGATAGAAGCTCAATTCTGAAATGGGATTATATGGAGATCATTTTAATATTAATTTAACAATTATATACACTGAATGATTCATTAATTAATTTTGTCAGTCCATAAGCAGTGATTGGGCACTTAATATATAGCAACCACAATCTTAAGGACTATGAGTTTTAACATGATTTTTATTTGGGTCTATTTTGAAGTTCTCAGCTGGTTGGAGAAACAAACTCTTGCAAGATAATGTTTATGAACTATGATAGAAGTATTATGCATATTATGCTTAAAGAACTCAAAAAAGACAAAAAAACCTAAATAATGATTGGAACTTCAATTAATTTGATCTTTCCTGATTGATTGTCAAACTATAAAAAAAATACATCATATGTAAGCCAACCCATTTACAATTCCAATATATTTGAAATTTCCTAGAATGGTTATTGTTCAGTCAAAGCTCATTAAGCATTTTCTTCAAATAAAGTACATTTATAAAACAGATGTTGCTCATTTATTGAAGCTGTAAATATGAAGGTTAGTTCATATAGCTAATTATGACTGGAGGTAAGTTATTTCTCTACAATATGTTCTTAGCACCTCACTCCCTTCTTATTGAGGTTTCTGAACTCTGAGAACAGAATTTGGGAAATCCTGACCCAGAAGATAGTTTCTGGAATTCCCCTTATGTAGGATAATATAACACAGTAAAACACATTATAATATAAAAGCCCTATCATGTTTGTTGTTATTTTTAATCCTGTTATTTTTAACATAGGTGTTAAAGATTACATACAATATTACCATGCCTTATATGTGGACAAAATAAACTATATAAAGTATTGGTGGATAATATATAACCTCTGATTTTGTTACAGTTCATTGGTTTGACAGTGCAATTTAAGATCTATGATCTAATTTTAGGAATCATCTCATTTTGAAAGGTCAATTTTTTTCTTGTAGGACCAGACCCAAACTGTGCATCTCAGGAACCTATACAATGTTTTGTTGTCCTCTGTTCCTGTCTGAAAGAAGAGGGAGAATAAAACAGTGATTTAGGTTTGCCTGAATGTGGGTATAGTGACCACGGATTATTCAAAGTGGGAAGTGGAGAGGAATGCTGAGAGACCTCAGAGAGAGAGAGCATTGAATCCATGATAAAAGGTTGTGAAATGCTAGTTTTCTCAAGACTTCAAACTCTTTATGCTTGGCTGCTATACCTAAAAGTGAATACACCCATGGTGAGCATCACACTCATTATGTATAATAATTAAATCTGGGTAAAAGGCACATGGAGGTCTTTGTACTACTCTTATGACTTTTTTGTAAGTTTGGAATTACATAAAAATAAAATGGTACATAAAATTTTTAAAAAAGTGAATACACCCATATATGAGAAGGTGATGGGAAAGAATGATTTGGGTTTGGGTTGGGGAGCAGAAGCTGAGGAAGGCTGTTTTAGAAACAAGCTTTATATTAGGTTATTAAGTATGAAATGTCTGATTTCCTTAAGTACTAGGTTTGACAGCTGATATTTCTGACATTTCACTTTGACATTTCTTATTGTTATTTTGTTGAGAAGGTACATCCTCATTCTTTCAAACACTTGGTTTGGCTTACGATTATCTTTCTAAAAAAATTTTAGATCAATTTTTGTGAAACCACAGATAATTAAAAAATTCGTGTTATATTCGAATATGAGCTCTATTGTGGAACCAATATAGCAAAGACAGCTCAAAATATCAACAAAGTGTTTAGGAAGGATACAGCTAATGAACATACAGTACATCGATGATTTGAGAAGTTACATTCTGGTGAGTTTAATCTTGAAAATGACCCACATGGGTGACCTGAGAACACAGTGGATAATGTTGAGCTGAAAGCTACGGTGGAAGTGAATCCATCTCAACCTGTGAGTGTATTAGCAGCAAGATTGATGTTACTATTCCAACAATATTGGACCATTTGAAACAAGTAGGCAAAGTAAACAAGTTGGATAGAAGGGTTCCTCATGAATTAAATGAGTGTCAGAAGAGAAATTATCTCCAAACTTACCTTTCTTTGCTGTCACAACATAAAGACAAATAATTTCTACACTGTTTTGTTGCTTGTGATGAAAAATGGATTCTTTTGGGCAATCACAAGCATTGGGCACAATGGTTGAATAAAGGTGAAATTCTAAGGCACAGAAACAAATATTCATCAAAAAAAGCTAACGGTGTCTGATTGGCGGTACAGTGCTGGTATTATTCACTACAGCTTCATGAAACCAGCTCCTTTGATTACAGCAGATGGCTACAGCAACCAATTGGATGAAACGATGAGGATGATTGAAATAAAGCACTGGAGATTGGTCAATAGAGACAGGTAAATCCTCTTGCAAGACAACACTCCACCAGATGTCGCACAAATAAGGCTGCTCGAACTACAGCAGCTGGATTTGGAAACTCTTTGTAATCCACCATACTCACCAGACCTTGCACCAATTAACTACCCCTTCTTCTAGGTCTTGGGCCACTTCTTGCAAGGAAAAGTTTTCAATTCTCCACAAGCTGAGGAAAACGCCTTTCACCATTTCATTGCCACTCACTCTCCAGGCTTCTTCGCTGCTAACATAAACAAGCTATCATTAAGATGGCAAAACTGTGTTGATAGTTTAGGCACATACTTTGATTAATTGTACTGCCTCTTATTTAAGATATAATAGGCTACACTTTTGATTTGAAATCAGATGTTTCATATTTAATGACCTAATATTTCTGCCATATTATCAAGAAGAAAATGGTATATTACCTATAGGAGCACATTTCTATAGATATTAAATAAGAAAGCTTCAAAGCATCTGAACATGAAGTTATGTAGTTATGTAAAGGGAAGCTTCATTATCCTATTATATAATCTATTTTAGTGAAGTAAACTTTTCTTTTCTTTTTTTTTTTTTTTTTTTGAGACAGAGTCTCACTTTGTTGCCCAGGCTAGAGTGAGTGCCATGGCGTCAGCCTGGCTCACAGCAACCTCAAACTCCTGGGCTCAAGCGATCCTCCTGCCTCAGCCTCCCGAGTAGCTGGGACTACAGGCATGCGCCACCATGCCCGGCTAATTTTTTCTATATATATTAGTTGGCCAATTAATTTGTTTCTATTTATAGTAGAGACGGGGTCTCGCTCTTGCTCAGGTTGGTTTTGAACTCCTGAGCTCAAACAATCCGCCCGCCTCGGCCTCCCAGAGAGCTAGGATTACAGGCGTGAGCTACC
>VSMD01115110.1:0-31428 GCA_008750895.1 Mirza zaza | reverse complement strand
TATACATAGCAGTTAAAAACATATTTGGTAGAGTGAAACATTGAAGCCCACGTAGTAGTGAATTATGGAAAATACTGATATAACCAATGTAAAAACAAAAAGAGACCATTAGGAATTCTCATGCAATTTGGGACTCAGCTGAGTTTGGGAGGGAAAACCTATTGCTTTGCTAAAAATATACAGTGCTCATATTGAAAAGTATGATGTTATACTCATAGTGAAAGAAACTGTCTTAAAAATGTACTTACCAGTTAATTATATTTTTTTTCATTAGATATGTGGAATAGAAATAATTGTATTGTCTAGAGGCCCTGTTCTAAATAGGGGATAGTGGAGGTAAAAAAAAATACCTGGAGGACTGGAAAGATATATAGCAGAAGAGAGTTTCTAGTAAATAATGAGATAACTGCCATCACCCTTGATCAACAGAACATTGCTAGCTATAAAAATATGGTAGTTTCCCAGAGAGTCTAGATATTAATAAACATAAATTTAATTTTTAAGATTAGACAAAGCCACCATGAGTGTACACAAAATAGAAGAGCAGCCATTTCTGTAAAGCTTTACTTCTACCACAGTTCTTCAAACCACATAGCACCATCTGGCAGCTGGGAGGTACTTTTGCATTCTAGCTTTTTCTGTTTTCTGCAAATGAGGAACAAAATCATGATGCCTAGTCACCTATCATTTCCCAGAAAGTGTAGCCTTGGCATAATGCTTCACACTCATTCTTTTCTCTTGTACTACAAAGATCAGAGCCAGAGATAGATACCTAGCTGCATTAAAAACATTATATTTTAGTTTATTACAAAAAATATTGTCTATTATATGTCAAACAGTATAAAAAGATTTTAAAATGTAATTCATGATGATTAGAATATGAAATCTCCTAATGTATAATTTAGAAGATAAATGTGACATATTTCTCAACTATAATAGGAGAATATTCATTTCAACAACTTTTTTCTATGTTCTTTTTCTTTAGATCAATCATCATGAAACTACAGAAAAATGTAATCTTGTAAACAAGTGGTATTCATTCTTATACTGATAACACTGTTTTTCTATTTCAGTTTATCAAGTCAATTATCAAAATATAAATATAAAATGTAAAATCTGTTTTATTTGCTATTCATTATAATAATGGGTATTAGGACTATTCTTTCATACATGTGAATACATACACATATTGAAATAGGTTCTGAGTGATAGGTAATATATAATTATACATTGAAAATAGTTTCTGAATGATAGACTGAACTTAGAATCACAGGATGTGAGTTAATACTATGGAATGTTTAATATCTTAGAAATCATGTAGTCTAGGTGTGAAAAACTGTCCTCCTTCAGGCTAAATCTGGCTACATAAGTGATTCCTTTATCCCGAAATGTCTTTTTCAAGTAGATATAAATGCCTTCATGTGAGACATGCTCTCTCCAGTTTACCTTAGTCCCCACCATGACTATTACCTTATACTTGTAACTCCACAGGAATGTGGGTTTGTTTCTGTTGCCCAACCAAAATCCCTGATATACAAACACAAGAAGATTAAGCTTTTGCTACAAATCATATAGCTACCTAGTAGAAAGTTAAGTATTAACGTCTCATGACTCCCATAACAATGTTTATTATAACAATAGTAATTATAATAATAACTGTTCCCATTCTTCATGTTGTGCTATGTGCTGTACTAATCTGTATATGCGTTATTATATTTAAGCCTTTCAAAAACTTTATGAGATAGATTTTTGATATCTTCTTTAATATCTTGAAGCTAAGATGTAAGACGTAAAGTACCTTGTCTAAGATTGCCACTGTGCTCATAACGGCTATGCTTAGCTGCCTCTCCTCTGACATGAGTTTTGTATTTTCTCTTAATTTGTATAACTTTGTAGATGGTCCTCAAATAGTACAGTTTGATAATTTTTCATTACATGTGCTCAAAGTATTTAGAAAAAGAAAAGAAAGTTATGTAGGCTTATAAACAGAAGTTGTAGGATACATCTCTCTGAAATTTTTAAGGAAAATAATATTTATCAAGTGCTTACTATGGGCCAGTCATATGGGTAGGTTATTTATATAGAGAGTAATTTTTCACAGTAATCTTATAACACATGTATAATTATCTCATTTTTGCTAGGAAGTAAAGCATAATAAGATAAAACAATTTGCCCAAGATGATTCTGTAATAGTGTTACCAGAATTAGAATCTAGTTCTTTTGCCTCCAAAGTCCTTATTTTTAATGGTAATGTTTTAAATATAATTTTCAGATTCTTTGTTAAGCTACTTAATTTTAGCCATTATGAGCAGGGTGGCAATCTTAGAAAAGATACTTCACCCATCATATCCTAGCTTCATTAAAATAAGACACACAAGTACAATATTTATGTTAAAATAATTCTACTTATCAGAACTTTTGCTATTCTTAACACCAGTATAGTAAGAATAGTTTTCAGAATTTGGTTGTGTGGATTGCTATGCATAAGGTATATTTGTGGGAGTATATTCAGATGTCATGAAAAATTCCAAGAAACCGTAAGCTAATTTTTGTTTTGTTTTGTTTTTGCCTTTTGTAGAGATGGGGGTCTCTACAATGTTTTGGAATTATAACACTACCAACAAAAAAGAAATTCCTTTTCTAAAAATTGCCCTATCATCTATCTTTCACCTCAGCTAAAGATCAAAATGGTATACACATTATCATTTGCTGTTAATTTAATTTAATCTTAAGTAAAAACTTCTGCTCTGGAAATATCATTATAATGGATATCCGATTCAGTGTTATCTGTCAGTCAAATTTGGTATTTATTGGGAACTTTTGATATCATACTATTACAATTTTGAAAAGATATAATGGTACAATGTTTGTAAAATCTCTCACAATTGAGAAATTTAAAAACTAAAATTTCTCATGTATAAATATTACACTAAATACAACTATGCAATTGTTTTGATTCAATTATTTCTTTGACATTCATTTATTAGGTACCTATAGGCATTATTCTAAGTAGTGACAAAGTACCTATTTTCATAAAGATTAAATCCTAGTGGTTTGCAGAAGATAGTAAATTTTAAAACCATTATTATATAATATGCCAGTTGGTGATAAGTATTATGAAGAAAAAGGAGCCAGAATAAGGGGAATAGAAATTCGGAGAACGGAAAGGAAGAATCTAGTGATTAAGGAAGATTTTTCCTCAAAGGTGACATTCAAGCAGAAACCTGAACAATGTTAGAGAAATCCATGCAAATATCTAGTAGAAAGAGACTTCCGGCAGAGAGAATAGCTAGGACGATAGTCTGGGCATATTACAACGAAAAAAGCAGATAAAATCCCTGCTCTTGTATACCTAAATTCTAGTAAGAGGATAACATTCCCAAGACAAATAATAATTTGTTGGAGAATAAGTACCACAGAGAAAAATTAATTAGGGAATAGGGATAAGGAATGTGTAAAGGGTGATAGGGTTGAACTTTTAGATAGAATGTTCAGGGAAGATCTCTCCATGAGGACGACATTGAAATAAAGCCCCACAGGATGTAAAGATGCCAGCCATGATTATATCAGGGGAAAAAGTTTTCTAGTTGGAGAACCATCCTTGAGAGAGGACAACACCTGGTATTTTTGATGAAAAGCAGAGGCTAGTATCCTAGGATAGAGTGAGGGAAGAGGAGCATAGCAGGAAACAGCAAAGAGGAACAAAATGTAGATGGTCTAGGGCAGGCGTCCTCAAACTACAGCCCGCGTCCCACATGCGGGCTGCCTGGCACATTTATCCAGCCCTCCCTCTGGGTGTTTTTGCCACCACTGCCTGTCCTGCTTAGAAGCCGACTCATCCTGGGCCCACAGTGCACACTCTCCAACAGTCTGAGGGACAGTGAACTGGCCCCCTGTTTAAAAAGTTTGAGGACTCCTGGTCTAGGGGCTATAGACCATTGTAATAGTTTCACTTTTCCTCTCAGGGAGATAGGAAACCATTTAGGGTGTATGATCTGATTTCCTTTTAAGTGTCATTCTGCCTGCTGTGTCTAGAATAGACAGAAAGGAAGCAAAGGAAGAAGCAGGGAGTCAATAGGGCGACTATCCCAACAATCAAGGTGAGGGATGCCTAGATGAAATCTGTAGAAGAGCTTAGAAGTTGTTAGATTCTACATATGTTGTAAAATAGTACCAATAGAATTTTCTCATAAATTGTACGTGGGGTGTGGTAGATGTATAGCAATCACAGATGACTTTGGGATTTTTGTCTTACCAACTAGAAGAATAGAATCATTTACTCTGACAGGAAATATATGGAGAGGGTAGATTGGTGGGTGAAATGTGAGCCCTATTAAGATATGTTATGTTTGCAATGTGTTTTCAACATCCAAGCAGAAATGTCAAATAAACTCTGTGTGTGTGTTTGTGTGTGTGTGTTGTAATTCAAGAGAACTAGCCAGGCACAAATAAAATTTGGGAATTCTTCAGTGTATACATGAGTAGTAAACATAAGGGCAAGATAAGATAACCTTGGGAATGGTATAGATTGAGAAATGAAAATGTCTAACAACTAACCTGGGGCCCTGCAATGTATAGATATTAGGGAAATGAGGAGGAATAAGCCAATGAAAGTACAGGGGATGGCTCAGTGAAATAGAAGGACTCTAAGTGAAGAAATTGTTTTTAAAAGAAAAGCTCGATCAACTCTTTTAAACACTTCTTATAGGTCAAGTAGGTGAGGACTAAGGGATTGATCGATAAATTAACAATGCCATTGGTTACTTTCACAATCACGTTTTGGCCAGTGGTAGGAAGATACCATTGATTTGAATGGTCAGGTCATTATACTCACTCATTGATCAGTCATTGGCTGTGTGCTACACCAGGAAGGGATATAACCTTGGGTGAGGTGGTTTCCTTCAGCAAAGGCAGTTGCTGAAGGGGCTGAGAGCTGAAGGCTGTCTGTCAACAGAACTCCAACAGTGAGGCCAAAAGTCCTTCACTGTCAATGGATCTAGGGCAGACATTGCAGTGTCCCCCATAGATGGAACGTATATCAGTTGTTTTTAGATTACCTCTATTTTCTCCATGAAGTAAGAGGGAAGAAGTAGGGGAAGGGGCACAAGTTTGTTTGGAAAGAGACTAGTTGCAAAATTATTGTCTACAGGATTGACAGAGAATGGACTCCATACATACCGAGATTGCCAGACAGCCCAAAGGGCCTCCCTGAAGTTCATGGACATGAATTTAGGGTGAAACTAGTTACCAGGTTTAATGTTTTATCTCCACCCACATTCACTTGCAAAATAAGACCAGTATAGAACAATTTAACCAAAGTTGAAGTTGTGCCAGGGGAATAAAATAAAAGGAAAAGGGGATAAGGAGTTGTGGTTATAACCAAGGAAGTAATGATATAATGAAATAATATAAAATAGCTAAAGAGGTAGTTAGGCCTGGAAGCTTGAGAGACAATAAAAAGATCTATGAATTACAGGTATTGTACTAAATTATTTGCTGGTTTTACTAAATGACACCCTTTCCCAATCTCTATGGGTTTATAATACTCAAAACATTTGTACATTCTCTATTATTTCTTTTATGCTTTTCTTTTCTTAATGCTCAGTTTTAAAATTTACTGAGATTTTTAATGAATTAAGACTGACCTGAATTTAGAAAATAATTGAACTTAGAAGTAGTAAGTAAATAAGGATTATTTATGCAATTGCTCATGTAGAAGGTAGTTATTTCATCAGATGTATACAACCTCTGCCAGAGTTCATAGAATATCTTCATGAATATCTAAATGCACTTATATATAACTTTCACATTTGAAATTATTTTACCATGTATATTATTCACCGTTGAAGTAGCTTTTTGTAGCACACACACACAAAACTAAGATCAAAAAAACATTTTTAACACATGCTGTGGACAATTTATCATTTTAAAAAGCAATTGTGATTTACTGTTTCACTTAAAATGTAGTTAAAATTGTCTCTTTCAAGGCAAACAAGCTGGTTTGCTTTGATTTCCTTTTTATAATCAGTGAACTCTTTGGAGGGATGATTCATGTCTGATAACATGTAAAGTGAAAATGGTAAGCCATAGGAAGAGATTATTCATCTGACCTGTTATATATATAACCAAAGAAAAAATGGAACTGAAGAAAGTTTCATTACATCTTGTCATTATCTCTTGTAGATTTATCTTATCACATCTCCAGCTGTATCTTAATTCAATTCTTATAATAGATGAGAGTGTATTTTTTGAGACACCTATATTTAGCTCAACTGATATTTCTACAGAGACAATTTTTATTAAACAATTAACATTTTCTAAAGGTGATATAATATTCCATTCACAGATGACTTATAACAAACATTTAAAAGAATTATAGCATTATTTCATGTGGTATAATAGGAAAATGTTTAAAAATATTTTTTATTGATTGAAAACTTTCTAAACTAAGAGTATTAGAGTGGCTCTAGTTCAAAAAAAAGTTAGTTCCAAAACTGAATTAGTAATCTAAAGGTTCAGATCTTTCCTGCCATGAGTTTTTATTCTTATTACTTAATCTTAGTGTCAGTATTCCCATCAATGAAAGAGGATAGTAAGCCCTGCTATAGCTACTTCCAAATTGATCGCAAACTCACAAGTTCATAATTGCCAATAAAATACCACAAAGCCTCATGTTTCTATGTCTTTCAGTCAAAATATCCTTCAACAATCAAATTATTCAAATAGCTCCTAAACTATTATTAAGAATCTTGCTTGTTGTAAAGTACGATAGCTTTTATGTGCAGACAATGACTATACATTGGAAAATGTTAATTTAATTATTTCTCAAAATAAATGAAACCATTATTTTTTGTATTCTTCACTAATTTTCTCATCTTTGTGTCTTTCATCTGCCAGAAATTGATTTTAATAAGATATCCTTATTGAAGATTATCTTTAAATTTCTAAAACCAATTTGATCTAAATTTCAAATGTTGAATTGCTTTTGTCCTAACGTTTTTTAAAAAAGCTTAGAATCAATCACATTGACTTCATTTGCCAACTCACTAATTATTAACTTTCTTACTGAAGTTAATTTTTATTTGCTTTTCACATAAATTTAGTAATCTTTATAAAGGTGAAAGCAATATCTAATTTTTAGAAAGCCTGGAATAGAATACATATGATAGTAGCTAGTGTGATTATTTTCATTCACTTTCTTTTATTGTCCTCCCCACTTAAAAAAAAAACCAAAACATTTTAGGGCAGGACGTGGTGGCTCATGCCTAATCCTAGCACTCTGGCATGCTGACGCAGGAGGATTCCTTGAGCCCAGGAGTTCGAAACCAGCCTGAGAAAGAGTAAGACCCTGTGTTACTAAAAATAGAAAAAATTAGCCAGGCATGGTGGTACATGCCTGTAGTCCCAGGTACTCAAGAGGCTGAGGCAGGAGGATTGCTTGAGCCCAGGAGTTTGAGGTTGCTGTGAGCTAGCCTGACACCATGGCACTCTAGCCGAGGCTACAGAGTGAGACTGGGTCTCAAAAGTAAATAAATAAATATTTAAAAAAAATTAAAAAAAAACATTTTAGAACATCAAAAGTAGTTTCTGAATGAAGTCTGACAAATTTTTATTACAGAATATTTGCATGGGACCAAAAAGCTGACAATGACCTGAATAATCCTAATGATAATAATAGGAACCACAAACAGAGCTGATGAAAGACTTTAATATGTAATCACTTTGCAAGTTAGGCAACAAATCCCAAGTCAATATTAGAAAACTTGTCAGTTGTTTTTATATACATCATAGAAATTAAAGCCTCAAGGCCTCTCAAAAAGAGCACACAGCTCCATTCCTCAATCTTACATATAATGAATCTGACACCAAAATGTTAGTAATTAATGAAACTAAATAAAACTTAAGTCTCTGATACCTACTCTAATATGATTTGCCTTTTTCAATGGTTTTATTTGTTAAAAGTCAAGTCCCAATTTTATAAAAATGTTTAGAATTTTTAATATATCTGTACTCAAGCACCTTTAAAATGAGAGAAATAATTGAGAATGCCTGGAGCTTTTGACAGTCTAAAATTCACTAGCACCACCTACAGGATAAATTGTATAACCAAATACAACTGAAAATGAGCACTCCCCACTCTTTCTTCCAAACTCACAACTCCTGTAAGCTTAAAATTGCCACTTATTCAGAACACATTTAAGAATAAGTAAGTCCAGCAGAAAGATGAACAACAGCATTTTATTCCTAATTGCGTGGCATGTATCCATCTGTCTTAATCGTTTTCCTTTACTCCTCCCCAATAACTAAACCAACCTATTGTATTTAATATTCTAATATAAGATCAGGGTCCAGAATCCCTTATGCACTTTCCTTCCTACAAGATTCCTGTACTCTCTTTCTAACACTTTAATTATTTTTAGGGTTTGATTTTTGAAACATTTTTCAGATGTGTGTGAGCTACCTACTTATTGTGTCTCTGGAGGATTTTTTTTTAAAAAAGAACAAGGAAAACCTTGCTAATTGGTTTGGAACTTTGCTCAGCTCACTATACCACCAACTCTTACCTTTATGAAGCTTGGCATGAGAAATTCCTCTTAGAGGTTAACATGTGCTTCTCTTGAGTTGCTTTAATTTTTGATCTTATAATAACCATGATCATAAAGACTGGAGGTATCTCCATCTTGTTTTCACCCTTCCTAAATTTAAAGTCAAATTTGTGGCTAACTCCAGTAATTTATGAAAGTATATAATGTATATTCATAAGGACTTATCTTACCTTTCAGGATTATTATCATACCCATTTTATCTTCACCTGGAATTCCTAAACTATTGTTTTATTTTTTGTATTATATACCTAAGTATTTTAAGTTGTGTCAAATCAAATCCTCTGTGGAATAATTCAGGGAAGAAAAGAGTAACAGAAGGAATTCAGGAGGGATGGAAGGAAAAAAGAAGGAAGAAAGAAAGGAAGGAAGGAAAGAACCTAAAGTGTGTATCTGGGCGTGTGTGTAAATGCTTGTGTTCATGTGTTTATAGCTCACATTTAGAGGGATTGTGTGAAGTGCTACATGTTAAATGCTCATAGTTATGTATTGGTCACTTGTGCATGGGGCTGTGACAAGTTGAAGATGTGATGGTTGGGCTCTTATGCCTAATTGTTGACCTGGATTCTCCTGAGCTATAGACTGTTGGCCCAAGTAAGTATGATTAGTTCATTTATATATCTATATACTTCCTTTACAGTTTTTCTGTATAATAAGTATCTAACATAGTGTTCAGTGTACAGTAGGCATCAAATAATATTTGTTAAAGAAATTTGTAAGATGATTTGTCTATATAGGCAAGATGGATCAAATCACACATCCTGAATGTACATTCTTTCACCTAAAGCTTTCAGTCACATCAGTTATTACATACCTCTTTTTCTTTACATGGTTCTTCTAGGATGAAAAGTCATGATAATTCTGTAAGCTGCAGTGTAGGTAAAGGTCCCTTATAATTCTCTGCATGATCTGCTTAACTCAGAAAAAAACAGTCTGAGCAAAGACAAAGTCTGGGGCTTTCTGACTCTTGATCACAAAGTTCCTCCTACAGTCTATTGCTTATCTATTTGTCCATGTGCTTTGTAATAAGTATAGAAAGATGTTTATTTCAGTTTACAGTCTGAATTTGAATTTTAAAGTTCTTGTATTAGGATTTTTATTTTTACTTTTTTTCCCTTAAACATAAAAGCTTGAACTTATGACACTTATTTTGGACCTTGTATAAATTGCAATAAAATAATTAAAGCCCATATCCATAAAAGTTCTTGGTCTTTTGTTTTCATTTCTCTTCTTGATATATAAAATGTATAATCTATTAAAATAATTTGATAAGCATTCAAACTGCATGTTCATCCACTGAAAGATATTTTTTTCTTGACAAATACCCCAAAGAAGCTAACAGATTTTTGTTCTCGATGAGAGACGAACAATCAGCTGTTTTCATACAGACTATTCACTCTAGCCTCCATCCTTGCATCAACCAAGAATTTTTTCACATAAGTCATTCTGCCTTAGATCAACCAGAGTCTTTCCTGGCACAAAAAACACTTTTGCATTATATATTATAATGCTTCACTTTTTTTTATAGGAGGAAGGAATTAAATGAGAAATGTCCACTTTCCATGAAAGTGCAGACTACTTTTTAGTATTTCTTTATATATCTTTAAGAAAGAAGAAAAAAATCTATTCACAATTGAAAAAATTCCATTTATCTTTGTACCGCTAGTGCTATACTTTCCAGAAAATAATGACAGAGATAATTCTATGAGGAAATGTTGAACTGTAATTGTATTAACAGTTGATACAAAATAAAGCAATTACAGTGAAGTGTTATCTTTTGGGTAATTGTGATCTGAAAACACAATCAGGTCATAATGATTCTATAGTTTTCTTTCCTTTTTTGTGTCTAAATTCTAGGCCATACCTGTACTTCAATTCCTCAGAAACAGACATTAATTTAGGTCATTTCTATTATATTTTAAATACGATAGATTGATTTGAAATGTCATGATAAGCATAATATAAACCTGTAGTAAATGTATTGAATCAGGCGTATGCTTTTTAGAAACACCTTAAGAAATTCAGTTAAAATAAATTGATATCCAAGTGGCCTCCTAGAATTTATAAATTCAATGAAGATGAAAAGAGGAAAGTAAAACCATAGAATCCCTGAAGAGATATTACAGCCCTACTGCAACCACTGCCTCACTATATACTGTGCTGTATTTTTAGAAGTACAGTAAAGGAAGTCAGGGTAGAAACCTTGCCATACTTTGTTTGCATATGGAGATCATTTGTTGGGGAAAAGATAGCCTCTATCCCTAAGGATCAATGCATATGAGTTTAAATACATGATTTGCATATATGTGTTTGTTTCACACACACACAAATATATAAGTTGTAATATATATGTGAAGTTTAAAAGAGGCAAACATAATATTTGGCAATGGAGATCAGAGGAGCAACCCTGGGAGGTATATATATTTGAAAAATGAATAAACTTGATTTTTACAGAAGTCAGTCTATATGTTTTTTTTTAAATAACAACACCCCTCCACACACACAAAAAAAGTAGAACTGGAACTGTTCATTTGTTTTTTTGTCTTTCTACTTTGTGAAAAGCTTAACACTTCACATAGAATTATGTAGAAAATTCTAAATACTTTTTCCAGTAATAAATACCTCTCTGACTATTATTCATTTGGCATCATGTCTTCACTATTCATTAGTTATCTATGATTTTGGATCATTTTAGGAAGGTTTGGTTATAAATTCACCAAATATATAAATTGTTGCTCATCTCAAAAAAATAATGTATAGGATTCCTCTTTGTACATTAAAGACTAGAGATTTATCTCCTTCATATTCATCTTGTATATGTTCTTGTTTAATATCATTTGTGAGATTAATAAACTTGAAGATCTATCTTGTAGTGCTGTGAAACAGACTATGTTAGCATAAAATCATTAAAAGATTCTAAAACATCTCTTTTACAATGTGTGCCTCTTTTACAATGTGTGAAAGGAATGGCAGAACATTTTCAAGGAGCATTTCTCACCATGGAAACATGATTTTACAAACCCAGAATTCTGAGGACAATATTTATTTATAAAAATATTGAACTCCTACCATTTGCAGGAAACTATTCTAAAAACCATGTCATTGATCAACTTAGCCCAAGAAAAGGGAAAGGAGCATATGTACCGAGATAAGAATAGATTAATAAGCAATAATAGAAATACAAATAAAATTACACATCATTCCCTTTTGGGTCACTTTCTTCTCAGAAAGTCTTTTCAAATTGTGCAAATGCAACATAATTTAAGCAAAGGCAATTGAATTCCAATGCTATAATTCCTCATACATAAAAGTGAATGCTTCAATAACTGTAATACTCTCAAAATAATCAAAATGAATGAGTATAATTAATTCGTAGAGTCCATTCTAGGCTTCCATGAAATAAAAGTAACATGACTGTCTCATTCACATTTATAGAAAAAGAACACTTTATATCCTCATTATATTTTGTTAGAGCATGCAGGTCTCTCCAGTTTGGCAAATTCATGTTTGATTTTACATACCACACTTAGCAGGACATATAATGAGGAGGCAGGTGGACACCAGGCACACCTAACCACTATTTTTTTTTTCTCTCACTCTGAATGAATGGGCTTTATTTATAGTAAAAAGATCAACATTGGTAGGAAATCTTATAAAGAAATAAAGAACTATTTAATGTTTTAAAAATGCTGTATTGTCTAGATTCTTCCTACACTGGCAACTAACTTATATGCACTCTAACTAGAAATACATAATGTGTTGTTTCTATGGATGGTATACATTTATTTAAATTATGGTATTTCAAATTGATGGTATAGATCTATTTTTAAGGCCTTCCTCTCATTGCTTAACAAATAAAAAGAAACTTTGTCAGGATAGTGACAGAAAAATAAGCACAAGTTAAAATAGTAGTAATTCTTTAAATTACTTTTTTGCCTTGCATCTAAATGCTGTGTTATGTTGACAGATCTGGGAAATTTTAGTGGCCGGACAAGAAGTGCAGTCTCTGTGAGGGAAGGCCAGGGAGTTGTTCTGATGTGTTCTCCTCCGCCTCATTCACCAGGTATAGTAGGATCTCATTCTATATTGCTGCTGCTTTCTTTTACTATATGTTCATTCTTTTAGACAATGTTCATTCTTTTAGATAGCTGAACATTCCAGGTGAAATGTGGATGGTTTTCTTGACATGTACCAGATACTAGATGAGTAATTAAGGGTCATATACTCTAAATACCATTGGACAGAACACTGAACTCTTATGATAAGATTGTTTTCTTGTCATTCTAACTGTTGACTGTCATGGTTATGCCCCTACCTGACATGGGTGAGGAATATATTGCTTGGAGCACAAGGGAAGCGATAAACTGAGAGAATGAAAACCTTTCAAAATTGTTTTGAGTGTCAGAGTTGAGTTAACTGAATACCAATGTGCATCTTGTTTCAGAAGATAAGCTGGGTACTTGGTTGTTTATGGTGTTCTTTGCCACACTGGGATAAAAACTGCTAAGAAATGTTTTTTGAGTTTCAAACAAAACTATAATTTATTGATTATGTTTTTGGCTACTTGAGGTCTTGCTTGTAAAAGTCATGGTGAGAGGTGAGTACTTCATGGGGTTTGGGGAAAACAGAATAGTAAACTGTACTCAGATTAATTATATGCTCTTTTGCCAACTGGCAGATAATTATATTCATTTTAAGACCTATAATTTGGGATGAGTACCCCTTTGTACCTCAGTATAGTTTTCTTATAATATGATTTAAGAGTGGCCAGCATCAATTATAGGGAGATTGAAAGAGAGAGAGAGAACCAAATAAGAACTTAGTTAACAATTGGAAACAGTATTTGAGGTGCTGGTATCTCAATCTTTTTTCTTTCTTTATTTAACATGGCAGTCGTATTTGTTTCTAGGTTATATTATCAGTGTACTAATGGAGACCAATATGGTTCTATAGTAGATAATTCTTAACAAAAATAACAAAAAAGGTCCTACATCAATTTTCTTAAGGTTTCTTACCTTTAACTGACCCTCCTAAATTTGTTTTTAATTGAAAAGAAGGTAGGCTACATTTTAACAGGAAATATTTTTGAAAACATTTTGATTTGAAACTCAGAACTCACAATTAGGAGTAGTTTATGAGTTGCACCCATTTAATTTCTATAAGTCAATTCAGTTACTCTAATCCTTCTGTGAGCAGCTTGAGGAATTTATAGTAAAAATATCTAGTCTTACCTGCATCTAAATCCAGGTTCATTCAGGCAACATGTGTTTTAACTTTTTTCATGGATAAGACAAAAATTTATAGTAGGTTTAGGGATATCCTATAGCATTAATATAGATCATGTCTAGTGTTGGTTATTAGACAGATTTAGTTTGAAGGGTAGTATTAGATGAATAATTGTTAGAGATCACAAAAAGAAGAAAGAAGAGGAAAAGAGGGAGAAGGATGAGGAACAGGAGTAGAAAAATAGACAGGCTCTGTAGAAGATGAATGACTCCATCCCCAGACTGATAGGAGTTAACAACATGGAGTTACCCCTGTGGAAAAATAGCATTATTTTTCTGAGATATAATATATATTGAAATGCTGTTGGAACTTCAAAAAAGTGAAATGGGAGAGAAAGATTTCTAAAGCAAAACCATAGGATTACACATAGATGAATCGTCCCATCGGCAGAGAAAACTATGCAGAGATTTCTGGCATACATATAGCATAATGATTTGTATGTTTGATAAGATAAACATGAGATAAGAATATGTATTAATAATTTATTAAATAAATAATAATGTGATCTGTAATTGGGATCAATATGTGTTAAGGAAGATGACTTCTCAATGATCTTGTTTTACAAACAACCTCACCCACTCGATCAAGGCCACTTGATCTGTTATTACCAATAGCTGCAATCTCTCAGTTGCCACACTTACAAGCATCATATTCTGACCAGTGTGTACTGTCTTCTGCTCATTCCTCTAGTACCATTCCTTAATCTCATGGAAATTGAAAAATCATTGATACTACCCACTTTTTACTCTACTTTCCCTCCTTTGATTCTCACTTTTCTGCTTCCATCATCATTTTCTTCCATACAACTTCAATTTGCTCATCCCTCTTTTGCTTCCTCACACTGACTTGACAGTTGGCAAAGCCCTATTCCTGGCATAAATCTAACTCTTACCCTACTGCGTATTTGAACCTTTTCAGTTTAATATGACTATAAAAACAAACAAAAACCCACAAAAAACAAAACCACACACAACAAAACAAAACCAGTTATGCAAACTGACCTCAATTTAAACTCCAAATTATGAACTTGAAATTCACCTTAAATCTTCAATGTGTCTTCCCCTCCTCACTCTCAGCTGATAACCAGGCATCCTATCCCCCTGTGAAAAGGAAAGCAATCAGAAGATAACTTCCACAGCCCTTATCATTGTCACACACCCATTAGCATCTGTAGCCACGCACTCTAACTTCCCATTCTTGAGCATGGTATAGTGTATGCATTGTTGCACTTCCAAGGCCAGTCTCTTAATTCATGCAGTGTAATTTATCCCTTTTCACCTACAAATAGAAATTGGTTTAGCAATTCTTTTTCTCTCCTCTGCATTTTTACCAAAGATTGTTTACTCTTCTGGATTAGTCCAATCTACATGTGAACATGCTGTTCTTTCCTCCATCTAAAAACAAAACATGGTAAAACTTCCCTGACCCATGTTCTCCTGTACCTACCACCCCATTTTTCTGCTCCCTTTATAGCAAAACTGTTCAAAAGCTTTGTGTGCATATTCTCTATCCAATTCCATTCCTCCTATTCAGTCTCCCTCTCTATGTATGTGTGTGCCCCCCACTCTGTATCTACTCTCTCTCTTTTTAACAGATTTTTTCAAGTGCAATTTGTATCCCATAAATTTCATCCATTTTAAGTGTGCAATTCAATGAGTTTTAGTAAATTGATACAATTGTATCCTCATCACCAAAACCGAGTCCTAGGACACTTATATATCATTCCAAAAAGTCATTCAACCCCTCTCCTACCCATGCCCATAGGCAATTACTGCTCTGATTTATGTCTTTGTAATTTTGCCTTTTCTAGAAAGTTCATTTTAATGGAATCATACAATGTTCAATCTGTATGGGTTCGTGTGTGTGTGTGTGTGTGTGTGTGTGTGTGTGTGTGTGTTTGGCTTCTTTTACTCAGCAGAATCTTTCTGAAATTCATCCAGGTTGTAGCATTCATCAATAGTTTGTTACTTTATATTGATGAATAGGATTTTGTTGCAAGACACACTGCATTTTGTGAATTCATTTCTCAGTTGATGAATATTTGGATTATTTTAAGTTTTCATGGTGGTCACTTCTTTCTCCATAAAACACTTTCCTCCATTTAGCTTACAAGATTGCATACTCTTGATTTTTCTCCTCTCTTACTTCTTAAATTCCTTTGCAGATTTTGTCTCATATCCTCAAACTCTTATTAGATAATGTTATAGACCCCAGGTGTCAGCCCTTTAACTTCTTATTTTCTTAATAAACCCTAACTTTCTTAGTTTTCACCTGACAATGAGGCTTTAAAGATTGACATCTCCTAAATGTATGTCTCTATCCAGGATTCTGGCTTGTATTTCCAACTGTTTACTCAACATTTGTATTTGGATAGTTAATGGGCACTTCAAGCTTGACCATGTCTACAAGTGAACTGCTGGTTGTATCTTCCTCAAACCTTTTCCACTCCAGTCTTCCCACCTCTATTAATAGACATTCGATTCCTGGCAGTGAATCAGGCCTTAGAATCATTCCTCACTTCTCGCTTTCCCTATACTCCATATACACATCATCAGCAATTCTATTGATGAAGGCTCAGTTTTTGGTTCCTAGACAGCACCTTCTCACTGTGTCCTCACATGGTGTAAAGGGTGAGGCATCTCTCTTGTGCTTCATTTATGGGGGCACTAATCTCATTCGTGAGGGCTCCACTCTCATGACCTCATCACTGGCCAAAGGTCCTACCCCCTAACACCATCAGTTTAGGCATTAGGATTTCAACATGTAGATTCTGGGGGGACATAAAAATTGAGACCATAATAGGCAGTACTTGAAGATGGGGATTTGGGAAGGTACTTTTAGTTGAGGTCTTGAGGGTGGGGCCTTCATGATATTATTAGTGACTTTATAAGAAGGATGTCAGAGAGCTCACTCTCTGTCCTGCATGGGAGAACACAGTAAGAAGGTGGCCATCTGCAAGCCAGGAAGAGAATCTTCAATAGAAACCAACCTACACCTCCATTACTCATACCCCAGGTATATGAATGGCTCATCCATCACATCCATGTCTTCCTTCAAATCTCACCTTCCTAGTAAAATCTTTTCTGATTTCCTTTTGATTCATACCTCACAATTCCTTTCCTTTTCCTCTGCTTTATTTTTATCCACAACACTACTTACTTTCCATACACTGTATAAATTTACTTACTTAATTATTCATAGTCCATCTCCTTCAGTGAGAAGGTAAATTCCATGAACAGAGGGATTTTGTAGGATTTATTCATTATTGAGCCCCAAAGCCCAGGACAATGCCTGACACAAAGCTCTGACTCGAGGGGTGAGGGGAGGCAAGGGCAATATACCTAACCTTAACATTTGTACCCCCATATTATGCTGAAATAAAAAGAAGAAAAAATATATTTACTGAATGAATCTATGCATAATATCCTGAAACTAATAAAATGAGCCAAGGTTTTAGTCAATAAATAACTATCAGAAACTTTGAGAGAGAAATCACAAATAAGAATGGGCAAAAATAGATCAGCTATATAGTGAAAAAAAATCCTTTTTTACCATTTACTTTGTTCTCATAATTGTGCTCTGAAATGGTGATTTAATTCTGATGCCTTGCTTATTCCATTAAAAGAAGAACTTTGAAAATATCTTAGGAAAATTTAGTCAAAAAGCTTTCCTGAAGAATTAGAGAAAGTAAAGAAAGAATAAGCCAGTGTTAAGTCTCTGATCTGGCATTTATTAGCCATGACCTCAAGAATTGTTTTTGTTTTGGTGAGATGAGATTGGATATTGTGAAACTGATAACCAGATGCATGCTAGAAATCTCAGATACAAATGTGTCTCATCCAAATAGTCATGGAGATTATCACAGCATATTTGTTTAACTGATACTTGATTCCATTTTGTTCCCCACTCTTATTTTACTTCTTTCTTTCAAATCCTAATTAGATTTCAAATTTTATTTATCAGAATTTTATTATATGAACTAAAGTGTCAGACCAAAAGTTAACCAATATTTTTAAATATTATTTTAATGTTTCTCCTAGTAGATTATATATTTTTTTGAAGATACAAAGCTTTCTGCCTTCCAATTCATATTCCCATTATTTACCACAGTACCTGACACTTAAATCCATGTTGAATGACTGATAAACATGTCGATTCTAATAGTTGAGTTTTTTTCAGGGTTTTAGATAATTCCTGCCAGCCTTCTGCTATTTGTTCACTGTAACCCATATTCATGAGAGATATTTGGGTCACTTAATATCATATTCAGTTATTATAATTTCAAAGTATAGTAGTTACTATGATTCAGTTGATGCTATATGAAATGATAAAACAGTTTATACATCAGAGAAAATTAAATAATATTTGGTAATAGCCCACAGATCCATTTTCTTATTACTTCAAATGTATGCACAATGCACCCTTTTTAAAAATAAAACCAAAAGCTTGGATTTACTTATTTTCTAAATTTCCTAGTTTTCTTTTCAAGAAATCAATATTAATTCCCTGTCAGCAACATATGTGAGTGAAAACATCTTGATTGGTTACTGAGGTGGTTATTCATCTACGAGGCAATAAATACATGCTTCTAGATTGTCAAGTACATCTGTCCAAAATGATTTTTGGTTGCTTAAAAATATAGCTGTTAGTTTAGTAGTTTTGAAATTTAGAATTATACTATGAAGATTCTGTAAAAATGTAGAAATAAATCTCATAAAATGTATAAACATATGTAGAATTATTTTATGATTTACAGACTGTCATCATAGGTACTTTTAAATAAAGAAATCAGCGATTAATATTTTACTTTAAATATATTTTGATTTTATTATGTGTAAAAACATACAAAAGCATATATTGAACTGGGACTAAAATTCATGAATAAAGTATAAAGCTAGAGTAAAAAAGATTTATGAATATATCACTTTATAGTACAATAATCATGTATCCTTACAAAATATCTGAAACTTAAAAATTATTTTCATCCCCATGATATCAATGAGGAATCTAACCATTAGAAAGTGAAACACTTAAGCTTTCATAGATATAAGTGATGAAACCGGGATTTCAACCTTTGATGTATTTTATATCACATAATGTGCATTTTGCCTATAGCTTGAATACAAATAAAAACTTTTTAAATAATGGAATCATACACCTCTCAAAACAATGCATATTTTATTATATCAAATATTTTACTTATCTTTTCATTCAACAAATTTTTATTGAGTGCCTATCTTTTAACTAATGAGGTTAGCACATTTACATTTATTTTTACCATATTGTTTTGTATTAGTCACTCTGATTTTTCAATGATTCATTTGATCTCTTTTCACTGCCATTTTTTTATTAATACAGGGCTTTTAAATTGCATTTTTCCTTCTGTTCATTTCAAAATAAAATATTTTATTTCTGTTAATTTTTGAAATTATGAAGAAAATCTTAATATGCCTACTTAACATCATTTGAGCACTTTCAATGTGATTACTCTTTAATCATATTTAATTAATTGATCATTCCACTGAGATAGAATTTGAGGAAGAAAGGGAACTCATATTTCTGGCTCTGTTTCTTTTTAACTAAGAAATGAAGAAGTTGGTTTAGGATAGGAAAAATAGTTGAGTTGTGGATACATTAAGTCTTAGGTGGTAGTAGTCTATAGGTGGTACCTAGTCTATAGGTGGTACCTAGTCTATAGGTAACATAGAAAACTGGATATAGGAAGGGAGGAGAAAATAATTTTAGGTATAATTACTGTAGTGGGCTGAGATGTAACAATAAAGTTGGTTGGATGCTGATAGGAAGAGTATTTATAGTATGAACATCACAGGCAATAGGCAAAATATATTTTTATTGCTATAACAATAGTAAAAAAGAAAGGAAACTGATTATTTTAGTTCTAGGATACTAACCCCATTTTAAATAGCTGCCAATTGCTAACAGAATTTGTGCATTTATGGTTGCATAGTTTAAGCAGGTTTCAAATCTACATTAAGATTAATAATATCTACAGTTTAATATTTTTTACCTTCAAATGGTTAAAACGAGTCAGTTAACTATGTAGGTACAGAGTTTTATTAACTCTTTAAGGACTGTATTGTTGTATTTCTCAAGCCTACAAAATCTCAAAGATTTCTCCACCTTTCAGGGGCTGTATGGTTGTGCAAAGAGAAGAAATTTATTTGGTATTTCTATTATTTTCAGAGAACTCTATTTGGTCATGAGATAAAGAATAAAAAGAACTTAAAAGATGCAAGCCCCGACACTGGTAATAGTGATACCCAGTCTCTACAAAAAAGATGGTGGTACATATCTATACTCCCAGCTACTCTAGAGGCAGAGGCAGGAGAATACTTTGAGTCCAAGAATTTGAAATTGTAGTGAGCTATGATTACACCATTGCACTCTAGCTTGGACAACAAAGTGAGCCTCTGTCTCTAAAAAAAAAAAAAAGAAAGAAAGAAAAAAAATTATGCAAGGTCTGTCCCCCAAAATTCAACATTTAGTAGGAAAACACCAGAGTTCCTAAAACCATGTATAGTCAGAGAAAAAGCATAAAAAACAAGAAACTTATTTCAAAAAATTTTTATAATTTTTCTTATTAAACTGCTTAAACTCACTTTGACTTCCCCAGTATTGTTTTGCCTTGGTGATCATGTGAAGTTTTTTGAGATTGAGTTCCAGATAAAATAGGTCTCCAGTCTTTAATGTATCTGACTTTCTACAAATGCAAAACCAGAGACACAGAGCATCCTTAAACATGGTCTGCAACTGTGTTAGTCAATTTTGCACTGCTATAAATGAATGCCTGAGGCGAGGTAAATTTATAAAGAAGAGAGGTTTATTTGGCTCAGTGTTCTGCAGATAAGAAGCATGGTGCCAGCATCTGCGTCTGGTGAGGGCTCCAGGGAGCTTCCAATCAAGTCAGAAGGCAAAGGAGCAGGAGTGTCACATGATGGGAGAAGGGGCAAAAAGAGGGAGGAGGTGGTACCAGGCTCTCTTAAACACAAGCATGAACTAATCCAGCAAGAACTCACACATTGTCACAGGCAGGGTACAAAGGCATTCATGAAGTATCTGCCCTCATGACCCAAACACTTCCACTGGGCCTCACATTGAATAATGGGGATCAAGTTTCAATGTGAGATTTGAAGGGGCCAAGCATCTAAATCATATCACCAAACAATCAGTCCCTCAACTATCACTGTTTTAGCCACAGGTGTCACTCATGTCCTTCACAGGGAATACAAGTGCTGAATGTATAACTGGATCTCAGAGGGAAGGAGGATAAACCATGACAATTGGTTATATAGGAAGCACCAAAGACACTGGATTAAGGACATTTTTATATGAAGATTTACAGACTAAACTTATTTTATTTCTGAATATTTGTTTTGAACTATCATAGAATACAGTTGAATTTACAATGTAATGAGCTGCTAGAGCAAAGCTTATGCCTGAGCACACAACAAACATTTTAACATAATGCATTTGGTTGTCCCTTTAACGTTGCTTCATTGTAAACTCTCTAACACATAATTTATTCAGTTTGGAAAAACATAGTCAAACAGCAATGGACATTAGAAGACTGAAGCCCCTGGTCCTGTTCTAGATGCTAAATCTAAGCATTTCCCTTGGCCTTGAGAGTCTTCTTCTATGAAGTGTTGGTTATAGTAGAGCAAAGGAGGCTTTCAGTTCCTGTGTGCGAGCTATAACACTTCAGCTGGGACATTTTCTATTAAAGAAAAAAAAAAAGAGAGAGAGAATTTTTGTTTTCTTTAGATTCAAAATATTTTGACCTCAACCTAATTTAAGATAGGTAGACAGGGTCATCAGCCTCAACTCCATTGTGGAACCAGAAGAGGTATAAGTAAACGAATCCAGTGAATACAGGATATGTATTCATAAACAGTGCAATGAAGAAATACCAGGCAGCCTCTGTTTCCAAACAGCTATCCTATGCCACAATATTTCACCTGGGATTTGGACTCATCCAGAGATTCTCATCCTGCCTCTGACATTATTGGCTTGTTTGTTAAAGTAAGCCTTATCTTGCCTGTAAAGAGAGAATAATAAAAGCTAAGCTGTAGGATTGTTCTAAGAATTAAGAGGTAGTTTATGTAAGGCAATTAACCCGATGAGTGGAGGATAGTAAGCATTAAATTCAATTTTGTCTTGCAGACCTGTCTTCAAGAATCCTCTTTAAAATGCAAATGCTTTTGAGAAAAGTGATGCTTTAAATCATTATCTACTAACATTAATTAACAGTTGACAGGGATTAGTTGATATCAAACTGACAAGGCAACTAGAAGATGAATGGCACTTAGAAATGTGATTCTGAAGGTTTGAGAAGGGGAAAAGGGATTAAGAAAAAAATGAACCCTGATAGTGAAGGGAAAGAGAACCAGGTATCACTGTTATCTTTAGGGGATCTCATTATCTTAGGATAATTACTGCCAGAAATTTTTCCCTTAAAGCAAATTGATATAAAGTGGGAGCCAAATTTCACAGAGATGAAACTAAAATATTTTTGTTGATTGTTTTTGTAAAATGAAATTTTACATTCTAAAATCTAAACCTTATAATTTAAAAATGATGTAATAACTACAACTCTGAGAGAAAATGACAAGAATTGTTTTTGGTATCCTTTATTCTACAGAAGGCAAGATAGCATGACATTCCATTCTTCAAATTTAACTTTGGACCAAGATCACACACAAAAAAAAATTATCACAAAAATATTTAAGAATTTCAGCAATTTCCAACGCTTCTCTTACTTTTTTAATTTCAAATCACTATATGTAAACCACATAAGTCTTCATTCTGGTAGCATTTCTTAACACTTGATTAGACCTTCAGTTGTTAGTAACTTCGTTTGAATGGTTGCAGCTGTTTTCTGAATGTGTCTTTGTTAACTTCATGAAACTCACAACTTTTACAAGATAGGCAGTTTTACTTTGTAATATATTAATGTTATATTTTTATACATTATAAATACCTGACCCAAAAGAGATAGGCAAGATGAAAAAAGATAGCTTATAGGAAGTGTATTTGGGTTGGGCCTAATTTTAAAAGTGATCAATTAATTTGTCATCATGTGATTATGATTTATTTTTCCCTGAAAGAATCTTATAATTGGAGGAACTTGAGTTACAGTATTTGGACACAGAAAGCTCTACTTCTAAATTTATCCTACAGTTAGCCATCTCATCAATATAAAGAGATGCAAAAGAAACTAGTAATTTAAATTTTTCATATGTATCAGGGGTTTGCAACATCCCCAATAAAGATAGGGTCCCGGGCAGAATGTGTTGTAAGAGATGAAAGAAACGCAGACACAGACACAGAAATAATAGTTAAGAAAGCGGGGAAATCAGGGACCACCAGCACTCTGGTGCCAAAGTGGCGGTGACTGAAACTCACCACTTGGTTTTTATTCTCTTTGCCATGCTGCAAAATACAATGATCTCATGTGAAAAAAAATCATGGGATACAATGATCAAAGGTCTTGGGGCTCCCCTTCAAAATCACAAGGTGTCCTAGCTAATCACCTTCTCCTTTCTAGAAGCGAAAAACACATAATTCTTCAGTAGGTACAAACCTTTTGATCAAGGTAAACTAATTTTACCCCAAGCTCAAGCTATGTACATGGATATCAATCTTTAACTTCAGTATCTGTGACCCATTTGATCAAAGAACAAAGAAACTACATGCTTTCCACTGGGAGACTTGTTTTACATTAACTGAGGCATTGTTGAGAGAAGGGGAGAGAAGGAACTTGACCCAGTGTTCTAACTATGGAAGCCTTAAGACCCTTCTCCCTGGCTGACGTATTTCAATCCACCTTTACAGCCATGAGAAGTTTTCATGTCAGGCCACTCCATGGCTCTCCATGCATGAGGCCCCACAGACTCTGAAGTTGGAGCATGCTTTGCTGTACTCCCAGATCCCTGATATATGTTTCCCAACTAGGCAGTTAGCATCTGCCCTTATTTCAGGCTTCTGCTCAGGCAATTTCTTTACCTTGTATCCTCTCACAGCCTCAGGCATAGCATCCCTAAGTCCCAGTGGTCTTAATCTCATCACATATGTATCTTATTTCATTGTTATCCCTCCTGTATAAGTTTATTATTGTTACATCCATATTTGAAATAATAATATTGAACTTCAGAGAGCAACTTGCCAAAGTCCCATGGCTAATGAACAAAAAGACACAGATTCAGGCCCGCATATTTGCAAGCCCTTTGTCCTTTTGACTACATCATGTGGTCTTTATGTTATATCATATTGAAATGTTATTAACATTCCTATTTTGTACATACACAGGCTACTGGTCAACATGTTTGTTATGTCAACTCAAATAAACAAGGAATTTTGTCAGTTATTTTGATTGACTTGACCAAATTGTTGGCTGAATTAAACATTCAACATTGCCCAAATCAAGGACAAAAACGATACATAAAATAAACGTAAATAAATTTTAGTATTTTTACCAAGTAAAATACTGTAGTGCTAAAGAATCTATTTTATAAATAATTGAGAAGCCAGATAAGATAGATGAAGCATATTGAATAAAATGATAGAGATAACGTAATTATTTTTATTATGAATGTTTCCCTGTTAGTAGAAAATAACACAAATTGTATACCCTCAGTTTACACAGAAAAAAAAAAATAAACTGCTTCAACCCAAACTGTGCTGTCCATTGAAGCATTTGTAACAAGAGTTTTAAACCATCTGCTTAATAGTTTCTCAACTTGGTGCTTGTCAGTGAATACCCTTTGCTGTTGTTTTAAAATCTGCACAGGTTAGTTTTAAAATATTTTAACAATATTTTAAAGGAAAATGTTTTATTCTTTTTATATCTATTCTGTGCTTCGTTGTACTATATCCTCTAGATGTCACTGAAAAGGAAAACTCAGTGAGTTTTGGAGTCTTTGGTTATTTAACTGTATCTGACAAAATTTGTACATGGAAAACTAAATATCATAAGGCAGATACTTCAACCTGGAGTTTGTTTTAGAATATTTAGACATAGCATAAGAGAAAAGATTTAGAACATTACAATGACCTTCTTTTTTATTAGATTGATTTGGGATTTCAACATAGAACAGGCCTGGTTTATTCAATTATCTTCTATTGTTTAATTGGATTTGGCCATGTCTTCCCAATTTTTAAAAAAATAGTCTATATATATTTTTTTCTCTTTATGAGATACTCTACACAGAAGAATGTGGAAAATAATGGGTCAGGAAAGCAAGATAATTACTCCTTTGACCATTGGCTCACATTACATGGAATTACTAGTGTTTCATATTGTGTTGGGTTTGGCCAATGTGGTCAAACAGGCATCCAACTTAGTGTGCTAAATGCAGCCAAGTTAGATTAAATCAATGAGTTTATAAATTAACAGGCTTCACATTTTATAAAAAAATTTAATACTCCTCTTCCTTCATATGTGGTGAGATAATAAAGAAATAATATGTTTTCATTCACTCTGACCCAACAATAGAAGATGGTAAAAAACACACACCTAATGGAGTCAGGTAGTTGAATGCAAATCCTGATTATCCCATTTGCTAGGATGCTGTTTAGAAGGCAAAGAACAGGCCGAGTGCAGTGGCTCATGCCTGTAATCCTAGCACTCTGGGAGGCAGAGGCAGGTGGATCGCTCAAGGTCAGGAGTTCAAAACCAGCCTGAGTGAGACCCTGTCTCTACTTAAAACAGAAAGAAATTAATTAACCAACTAAAATATATATAGAGAAAAAATTAGCTGGGCATGATGGCGCATGCCTGTAGTCCCAGCTACTTGGGAGGCTGAGGCAGCAGGATTGCTTGAGCCCAGGAGATTGAGGTTGCTGTGAGCTAGGCTGATGCCACAGCACTCACTCTAGCCTGAGCAACAAAGTGAGACTCTGTCTCAAAAAAAGAAAAGAAAAAAGGCAAAGAACAAAACACCCAAGCCTTAGTTTCTATCCTTGAAAAATAGGACTAATAAAGCACCCTTAACTTATATAATACCTTAAAATAGTATATTGGTATTATTTTTTCTAATCACCTTCTCAGGTAATTAAATAGTACAATAGATCTTTGAGAGAAACAGAGAGCAATCACATTGATTCAGCAAAAGAAATGCCTAGAAAAGTAAATAGTGGGCCCTGGCTTTGAATGCATATTGATTAGCACAGAAAAATAATAGAATCAACAATGCCAGAGTCCAGTTCTTTGCTTTCTTCTCTGAAAAATGTTACTACTCTTTGTTCATATTGTATTGAGCTCACTGATCTAAGCATAATCTCTTCAAAGTTAAATTCTCTGAATAAGACATCTTCAAACTCTTTCTGTAAATAGCCAAAGAGTAAATATTTTTGGGTTTGTGAGCCATATGGTCTCTGTCACAGCTACTCAACCTTGCTCCTGTAACATAAAAGTGGCCCTAGACAATACATAAATGAATGAGGATGCCTGTATTGTAATAAAGCTTTATTTATGTATGCCAGTATTTTAATTTCAAATACTTTCCATTCTTCTTTTGAATGTTTTTTCAACTATTTAGAAATGTAAAATCCATTAATAATCCACAGCGTGGATAAATATGTGTCTCTAAAGTTTCTTGCTGGTTTTAGGTGATCAGCTAGATACAGTATACAAAAGGAAAAAAAGAAAGAGAAATGACCATAATTTTTTATTTTGAATATGATGACTTTAAGAGACTTCTGGGGCATAGTGAAATAAACAGATTGAAATCTAGTTCAGGAACTTAAGTAGCAAGTTTGAAAGATATAAATGTTGGAGTCATCCAATCATTAAAAACTAATGATCATGGCAGCAAAGCAAAGGGGATAAGGAAAGAGAGATGATAACAAAACCACAGACAATAATTACATTTCAGAGGCAAATTGAATAGGAGAATCCAGCCAAGAGAGAGGAAGACCATTGATACTAGTAGGCAGTAAAAACCAAGGAATGTCCTAAGAAAAGGGAAGAGAATTACCAAAAGGATAGTGTTCAACCATAGTGAACACTCTAAAGAAGTAAAGTAGAAAGAGGTCAGAGGAGCAACCATTTGATCAGGCTATTGAGAAGCCATTGAAGGTTATTGAGAAATCAGTTTCAGGGCCATGATAAGAAAGAAACCCATATTACAATTGGTTGAGGAAACAGTAGAAACGATAAGTTCTAGCCATCTTATCAGGATGTTTGCTGTTGGAAACAATAGAGACAGGAAAGGCAGCATGGGATTATTGTTTTATTTTTTCCTTTCTTTCTTTTTTTGGGGGGGTGGTGATATGTAGGTTTGAGGATTAGAGCTAGCAGATAAAGAAATGCATCTAGAAGTTAGGTTGGTGGCATGACAGACCAGGGTCCCCAAGCAGATAGAAGAAAATATAATCAGGGACAAAGTAGAAAGGTTAATTTCATGAAAGGCACATCTGCCTTTCACAAGTGAGACACAGCAAGTGAAAATTGTGGTAGTTTATACTCAATGGACTTATTTCTTTGAAAGTAGACAGTGAATTCATCTACTAAGAATAAAGGAGACAGTACTGACATTGGCAATCCAAAGACAAGAATAGGTGATTTTAGAAAGTCAAAATGAAAGGAGGAAAGGATACATGTATGTAGGAAAAGAAGAGTTACCAGGTAGAACTGGGATTCAGCTGAATTTGAAAATGATAAAATATAATAGTAGGGGAGCATATTTATTTAGCATACAATTTTCCCTAGTAGTGCCCACTCTAAAGTTCAAAGCAGAAAGAAAGAAATGGAGTAACCGATACATGGTTTGAACATTAAAATATGGATATGTTATAACATCCATATATAGACAGTTACATACAACATCCTTCTATTTCCAAACAATATCCAAACTAGGTCTTTCTGTACATCACACAATGATATATTTTTCATATGGATTTATCACCATAGAAACGTCCAATTACTCCCTATCACCTTTTGAATTAACTTCGAGATCCTTAACCTGGCACTCAATCTCTGAGTTCCCTATACCTTGCCATTGGACTATAGAAAATGTAAGCTTTTATTTATCTGTATTATTCACTGCCTCAAAACATGTATTTATTTTTCCTGCCTCTTTGCCTTTGATCATGTCTTTTCCAGTACTGGAAATGTTTAGCCATCTCTTTTATCCTCTTCTGTTGAAACTATTCTTTAAAGTACACACCTTAAAAGAACTAGGGAATAAGTATTAAACTCCTGGGCCCTGGGGTCAGAAAGATTAAACTTTGTCACTTATCAAAAGTGCAAACTTGGGAAAAAAATATAGCATGTTCTTACCATAATACCTCATTTTCAAAATTTTATACATATATGGTAGTTGCAAAGATTTAATGAGAATATATATAAAGTGTTTTACACAGCGTCTGCTACATAGTAAATACTCTAAAACTTACTAATTATGATGATACATCACCTTCATTTTTTGAGACAGAGTCTCAGTTTGTTGCCCAGGCTAGAATGAGTGCTGTGGCATCAGCCTAGCTCACAGCAACCTCAATCTCCTGGGCTCATGGGATCCTACTGCCTCAGCCTCCCAAGTAGCTGGGACTACAGGCATGCGCTACCATGCCCGGCTAATTTTTTCTCTATATATATTTTAGTTGGTTAATTAATTTCTTTCTGTTTTAAGTAGAGACAGGGTCTCACTCAGGCTGGTTTTGAACTCCTGACCTTGAGCGATCCACCTGCCTCGGCCTCCCAGAGTGCTAGGATTACAGGCGTGAGCCACTGCACCCCGCCTCATCACCTTCATTTTATCTTTTCATGATCAACCAAAAAAATCAAGAGTTTATCCTTCTCTACCTGATCCCTCATCAGCCTTTCTAAGTGCCTACAAACAAGTTTTTTTTCTCTTGTTTGTAGGATGACATCCTACAAACAAGACATCTTCACTTGTGACATCCTTCACTAAATGACTGTCATTTGTGCTGTCTTCTTTTGCCTATTTGATGTAGGCTGCTAAATCAGTCAATGCACCTTTGTATCTTTTATAAGTCTGCTAATACAGTATTGGAGGTATCAGATGCTCAATAAACACTATTAATTAATCTTCTTAAATCAACTAATAAAGCCCAAGGAACCCATCTTAAATAGTTCATTCTGTATTTTTCAGATTATATTATCATTCTTTATTATTTTGTTTTCAAGAAAATAACTATAGTGATATAGTTATTTAATCACATGTAATATAAATCTTACTATAGAGAAATAGGAAAGCTATAAATGTTAACTTGATTTGGGAATTTAAATTAATGTTCTCAATTGGAAGCTCAATGTTTTTTTTTTTCTCTTTTTTTTTTATTTCAACATATTGTACTAATTTTAAGGTTGCTTTATTGTGGTATAGATAATGAGCATCAGCAATTTTAAGTGTACAATTCAAACAACTTTGAGCAAAACAATAGAATCATGTAACTACAACCATAATTATGACATAGAACATTTCCTTCACCATAAGAAGTTCTTCAATGCTCCTTTCTAAACAATTTCCTCCCGCATCTCCCACCCCTGGCATTCATTGATATGATTTTGGTCCCTAAATTTTGTTTTCTCCAGAAATTCTTCTGAAGGAAATCATAAAATATGTCATCTCTCGAATCTGGCTTCTTTCACCTGACATAATGTTTTTGAGATTCTTGCATGTTGCCAAGTCAGTTAGTTAGTTCATTAACTTTTTTTTCAATTGCTGAATAATATTCCATTGTTTCAACGTACCACAGTTGATTATCTATTCACCTTTTGATAGACATTTGAACTGTTTTCAAATTCAGGCTATTATGAATACAGCTACTTATGAGCATTGGAATGTAAATCTTTGAGTGAAGAAGTTTATGTCTTTGTGTAAATTTTTTTATTTTCGTAATACATAATACTTCATATTCCTTAGGAGTGTAACTTACTTTCGGCATTTATATTTGTGGAGCTATAGGAAAATCTTGTTACTACTCTTTATGTTGCTATCACTCTATGCTTGAAAGTTTGTACATAATTTTAATGATAGTATCTATTGTTTGCTGCCTTTTGGAATGACATAGTCAATTTTCTCCTCTGTAAATGTGGGGACTTTATAGCACATGTATTTTCTTTCTTTCATGGTTAAGATTCTTTCAATTTCCATTAAAAAAACAAATAGAGGATAACTAATACTCATGCCATTGAAATGACAGTACAAACAACAGTGGTAACTTTTCCTTTGTTTATCTTTCTCTTATATGAAGAACCATATTCTTAAAAAAGAGAGTTTTGCTGTGTCTTTGCAGTCTCTAGACAGAATAATTAGAAATTTTAACTAGTTACATATATTAATAGGCATATCTTTGAGTTTAAATAACAATTGGCAATTGGTAAAAATCTCAATTTATATTAGAGAACCATATACACATGATATAAGCAATAAGGATATAATTGTTATATTTGCTCCATATAAACATTATCTAAATTATTCTTACTACTTCCCCCACTGCCATTCATTCAAAGAAGTAAAAGAAATAATTTTATATGTACAATGGCTCAAGAGCAAATGAAAATAATCTATGATGAAGCTGAAAAACAAACTATGATTATTTTGATATATATATATATATATATATTTAAAATATAAGGTCATTAATCCTGAAAAATACAAATGTTTGCAGTGGAAAGGCACCAGTATCTAGAAAGGGGGAAATACATCTCCAATCCTTATTTATCCTCACATATGTGTATATTTACATCTATACTAATATCTTTATATTTGTTTTATAAGATACAGAAAGAAGATTACTAAATTAATAACAACCTGGTATAGTTCAGATCCTATAAATATATGACCTGGAAGTAGTACACTGAATCTTGCTCAATTCTTGAGAAAGCTCAATTAGGGTTCCATAAGAAAATTAAACCCTGTAGAAAATGATCTGAGTAGCTGTTTTCTTAGTTTTCCTGAAGAGGGTACATAGCTAATAACATTTTAAATGAATAGTCTTAATTCATTGCATATAATACATGCCTTAGGACATTAGCAATTACATATTTTTTCAATAAGCAATATATTAGAAACATCATTCCATGTCAAAAATTATTTAATCTCTAATTTTAATAGCTGCATAGTATTCAAGAAAGATATTATAATTTATTTAAACTGTACTCTGATATTGGAAATGTAAGAGTTTTTTTTTGAAGATTTCTTATTATAAGTAGCTTTGCAATGAACATTAATAGATATCTGCATATGTTCATAATTATATATTTGTAATTATTTCTTGATACTAAGTTCCTAGTAGGGAAATTTTCTTGTAAAAGAATCAGTGTTAAGGGGGGTTCCAACATGGCGGATTAGGGGTGCCCTCCTGGCTCTCTGCTCCCAGAGCGAAAAGTGAAGAAAGCAGATAGCCACAAGCGAGCGATCCGCACTTCCACAGGACCAGCTTCGCAAGCCTGCAGACATCCACCGGGAAACGGAGGGATAAGACCATTTACAGCCTAAAGCAAAGGTGAATCGATTATTCTTCCGCAAAAATCGGGGATTCGGAGGCACAC